>OMLP01015508.1:0-65094 GCA_900302685.1 Spondyliosoma cantharus | reverse complement strand
TCTGGAAACCTCACCTATGTCACATTGATAAGTGTGTAACCTATGAGTAAGCAGACTTTAAGGCCTTTTTAATGGACTATTAATGTAATTGTCAACAAAAGCTCCTCCTATTGATTATTTGTATCAGTAAATGATTAACAAATATGTTGCTGTTGTATCCATGAAATTACTTTTTGATTATAAGCTTGAAATTTAGTGTATTTATTTGATTGTATTATAATTGTTATATTTATTAATAAAATATTTATTTATAAATTGACATGAGATTTGAGCTCCATGACATGCTGCCGAAAGCTCTGGGAGAGATCTAGTAAGTGAGTTGTGAGTTATGGATCAGGGTAAAAACTTGCATTAACTGTTTTTATCCACTAATATGTCAGCTGCAAACACAACATTGACATGTTAGCATACCACAGGTTAGCATAGCAACTGTGTTAGCTAACAGTTGCCTATTTACACACTGACCCACACACAGAACCATTAGCATTGTGTGTATGTCTGTGTATGAATGTAAGTCCAACATTCTCTCTTTTTTTGCTAAATTTTTGGTCTCCACCAACTCTTTACTCACTGTTAAATGCTCATCGGTGTTTACTAGCTAGTCCCTAACTCTACGCTTCCTAGCTGAAAAAACCCAAACCCAAACCCAAACCACCTTAAAAGAGATAAGCTGAGAGAGTCGACCAAAATATTAAAGTTGAAAGTCGTAAAAACAATTAATGTAAAGACACTGAAAAGCTCTGTAGAGCTGAGGGGAACTGCAAAAAGACCTTCACATTAGATGTAGGCATTTGACCTATTGTTTATATAAAGGTATTGATTGAAGCAGCTTTAAACTACTTCAGAGGTCAAGAATCCACCTTGAAGTTTTCCGGTTTCCATGAGCATTAATAAACTATTTAAAATGTGCCGGTGAATGATTAGTATATGTATATGTGGCATGGTTTGTGACAAGACAGAAATGTTTTTAATATTTTTTTAACTGAGTGGAAGCTAAGGTGTAAAAAAACATAATGTTGTCACTTACCTGTATTATGAATCGTAAGGTATTCTGAATGAATGTGCCAAACAAGGATGTTACATTAAAATCTGGAGTGTTGGAGACATAGCCCCATTAATTTCTATGGAGAACCGATGCCACGCCCCTTCCAGTTTGCTCCATTGGACTTTATTTCAGAAAAACTTTGTATGGTGATAAATGGAGAGAGACACATCATTTTTTGACTTGAAAATTGACAAACATCAGATGTGTGGTTCATGGCACAATTCATACGAGATCAGGAAATGATTTGTCTCTCTCCATTCACTAACATACAAAGTTGTTCTACGTCCGCACCGGAAGAGGCATGACTTCGGCCCTCCTTATAGCATGCCCACCAGAGACTTCCGCCGAACTAGGCACTCTACGCCGAACGAGCCGACTAACTTCCAGATTTGCGCCCTGCTAACTTGAATAGAATTAAGATGATTTAATTTTGCAGCTGTTCTTTTGCCCTTCTCTTATTTATTTTATTGGACCAAACAGTTCAAGTAATTGCAATCGAACAAGTCATTTCGAGGGGGTTGTGAGGCTAAAAAAAGATGTTAAGATCAGAATGCTCAGCAGAGGGCGCTGCAGGCGTTACACTAGACTGAGCATCAGTAGCTGAAGCTAGCTGAGTAAAACTGTCGGTCATTACCTGATGAGGAGAGACGCCACAGAAGACTGTCTGTTCTGAACTGTATTTTCAACATTTCCAACAGGTAAGCTGATTATTACAGAGCCCCAGACATGACATGGTCAAATTTTTGGTCTCCACCTACTCTTTACTCACTGTTAAATGCTCATCGGTGTTTACTAGCTAGTCCCTAACTCCACGCTTCTTAGCTGAAAAAACCCAAACCACCTTAAAAGAGATAAGCTGAGAGAGTCGACCAAAATATTAAAGTTGAAAGTCGTAAAACAATTAATGTAAAGAAGACAGAAGACTGTCTGGTCTGAACTTTATTTTCAACATTTCCAGCAGGTAAGCTGATTATTATGGAGCCCAAGACATGACATGGTCAAAAAAAAAAATTTAATTGTGGCCACAAAACGTGCACACGAAATACTAATTCATGGCCACAAAGTATGTATAACGTGCGCACGAAATACTAATTAATAATATTAATATCATTCCTGGACAGCTGGGTGAGCAAATCAAGCTCACCTTCTCAAGAAACTGCAATAGTGATGTCCTTAAGAGTGTCCTTTCTTATTCTGTTCTAGTCAATATCTTGTTAATTAGTATTTCGTGGCCACAATTTAATTTTTTTTTTACCATGTCATGTCTGGGGCTCCGTAGATTATAAACGAAACCCTGTTCACATTTACAACAGTAGCACATGTCAGGAGAGACTTTTATATGTGACATAAGGAGACACTGAATTTGACCGTGGTTGAAAACGTGCTGTCTGGCGTCTCTAATGGCGGGTGTCTGTAAAGAATAGTCTCCTAGCTAAAAACCAAAAGATTAACTTTCTGTGCAAGTGAAGTGAGTGCTCTGCATTTAGAGACGTATGTGTGGGAGTAAACTGTGTGAAATATGCTGAATTGAGGAAATGTTTATAGCTACCGTGTTTCAACCGTGCACAACGTCGAGTAGGCTGAAGAGCTTATGTTTATGTGTCTGCATGCTAATGCTAGCCAATTTCCAACATGCTATTCCTACAACCTGCCATTTCTGTGTCATTCCCATATAGTTTTTACGTTTAAAGGAGCATTTTGTGATATTTTTGTCGAAGAAGAGTTCACTTGAGACTCACTGTTTTAAATGCTTTTATTGTAATTTCTTTGAGGAGAATTACAGTGACTGATTTTGTTTTAAAATACTGTTGTTGGATTAAGTCAAATCATAAGCATAATTCATCGAGATTAAAAATAAATAGTAACAAGGCAAGTTTATACAATTAAACATAATGGAGTGATAAAAATGAAATAATACAAATAAAATAATTACTGTAAATTAAGTTTATTCATTACTTACCTGTCTGTACCTTTTAAAGAAGAGTAATTCTACAGCGCACGCTACTCACCGTTACCTACCTGTAAACCCTGTCAAAGAAAGAAAGGACCGTAACTGACTACCTGTTGTCAGTATTTTAAAGAGGAAACCTGTGGAAAGAGAATTCATTAGGATAATTCATTAGAAAATGAGTACAAAGGAACTGATGCTTATAGAGTAGGTAAAGTAGTCAGTGCCATGATGAGTGAGTTCAGTTGCGTACATGTTACAAAGAGAAGATTTAGTTCTGAGTTCTTCTGACCTAGGCTGTTTTATATTTTCAACAAGAGATGAATTTGTTGCATCAGGGAAAGCTACGCTACAACCTTATCCTTTTAACGTATATAAACAGTCGATAATTACTTGATATCACACTGTAAGTATTTGTTTCATATCTGTAATCATATATCTTCAAAGACTATTTCATAGTTTTGGGAAATACTTATTCACTTTCTTTCTTCTTTATGATAAACTAAAATAACTTGCTGCTTTCTGTTGCTTTGTATTGACTGCACAGACATGTCAGTAAGGGATTAAGAGTATTTCCATAAATATGCAACTATTAGATACCTTAAATACGATCATAGGTATGTTCATTACTTATTTCAGTATTAATTAGTATTATTAGCATCAAAATGTAGTCATAGTCGCAAAAGTAAGTACCAATTTTGCATGACAGGACAGAAGAATGTATATTAATGTAGATTATATGACTATTGGTGCACTCACGTGTAAATTACTTTGATATTGGAGCTGGTATATCTGGGAATATTTGTAATTGACAGATGTCAATAAGCTGCGAGCTAGATCTGGTTCAGTTACTTGTAATGGTTCATGGTATTTTATATTATTCATGTGAATATGGAGTGGGACTAGTAAATTATCAAATAAATGTAGTGGAGCAAAAAGTAGGCTTCAAAATTTGCTTCTGAATTGTAGTGAAGTATAAGTATGGGGTTGTAGAAAATGGGAGTCCTCAACTGAAATGCAAGTGCCTCTGAAGTGTACTCAAGTACAGACCTTGAGGAAACAATAAACAATTTACTGTAAAATAAGTGGGGTTAAAGTGTCCTACCAATTTGGTTTTAAACTAAAGCTACTCTGCACTTTTCACCCATCTGTCAAATTACATTTCCACCTCAAAGTGATGTTCTGTCAGAGGACTCATGCAGCCAAACATCCATGCAAATGAAATTACTGGAAAAGACACTGGGATGATATTTCTCACAAATGAAATTTCGAGTCACACCCACCCGTCAGAGGAAGTGGTTTGAGTTATTTTGGACTCAGAGCAAGCTGTCCAGGCTGTTCCCTCCTGTACAATGAAGCCTTTCTAGTCTCTGTGTGAGCAGCGTGTGAAAGACATGCTCAGTCTCTGGTTTCACTATGCCATGAAGAAGACGAAAAAGAAAAAAAAAACGTTGCTGTGGAAGGAGTGGTGATGTCACTGACCTGGAATTCTTGGTTAACCCCGTCTTCTCCACGGTCACCATGGCAACCTGTGTTGCATGCCCAATAAGTGCCGTGACGTTGGCGCACCCATTTTAGCCAGCGTCAACATCAGAAGAACATGACGACATTCAACACCTTACAGACTCGATACTGTAATGATACATGTTGAAATGATTCATCAATTCAGCAGTGTACAAAGCACATGATTGTATTTCTGTGAACTGGCTCATATGTTGGTGAAGGTATGTATTCAATTGAATCACAAACAAACACAAAATCCTTTTTCGCAAATATTACTTCATCGCCATAAGTATGTGGACACCCAAACAATACAACCATATGTGATTGTGGAGTATCCTACTCGACAGTATACAGCCATGCTAGCACCTGTGAGTGTTTAATTTGGTGCACTGGTGCTTTGAGCTAAATGCTAACACCAGCATGTTGACAGTGCTAACAGGCTCAAGACACATTTTTTTTTTTTTTAAAAAGAAAATGCCAAGTGGCCTGACTTGTACATTCCTGATGTCTGACCTGTAAAGGTTCTAACTATCTGTTTAAACATGACATTTTTTCCTGCTTTTTCAAAATTGAAAGGGAAACATTAGAAGTACAACTGAATAGGTCTGGTTTAGTGCGTTACCATTCTTATATTCGCTACTGTAATCAACAGTACAGCTAAGGCTGAGGAGGCTATTAAACAAACCAACATTTTTAATGTATACAGTGTCTCTAAATGAAAAGTTAAAGGATCACCAAAGTGAGGATCATTTATTGAGGATGACTGAATATCTGTACCGCATTTTACTGCAATCCATACAATAGTTTGTAGTGCCACATCTCAGGTCATCGCCAAAATCCGTAAGGTCCAACTTGTTAGCGCCATGACTGTGCCAACTTATATGCCAATTGAGTAGATGTTCAGAAATCTGTTCATGGCACTAGAGGAAAGGTCGGGACATCACCAGTCATTAGGGAGATTCAACTTCTGGCGATAATTAAAGTCTTTCAGGTCAAAATGGGAGCAAAGTGGTGGACCAACAGACCTACATTACCATCCCTCAGGCCAAGTCACTAGCATGGCTAAAGATACTGAATAACACCAAACCTAGCCTTTGCAGGAACTAAAGGGGCTGAACCCAGATCATAAAGGCATCCTTTGTAGTCAACAAAAGCATGTGAACAGGAATATACACACAACTGATCATACAATGTACAAAGTAAACACACACTGTTGTGTAATCATAGATTTTTCTTTATTGCCAATATGTTGAACACCTCATTATAAAATCCTGCTCATATACAAAGGCCAGCAGAGCTGTGTTTCCATTACAGTGTCAGTAGATGCTACTCTAGTCCACGCCCATAGAGAGGAGAGTGAGATGTCGTTGTGTTATACAGTCTGAGTCAGTCCATCATGACCAAGCTAGAACATAAAAACTCAAAGTTCACCTCAACCCTCATTGTATCCTCAGTGGAGGTCTAACACTAATAAAAGTAACATCCACATTTTTTGGACTATGCACCTTGGCTAAGAAGTGTGGACCAACTGTCTGGGCCTGAACCCTGAGGGACAGCCAGAGAGAAAGGCCACTTAGGAGGGTAAAAGCATGCAAACACATGCTCAACTCTCACCCAACAACGACATGACACAGAACAGAGAAATAAAATATATTAAACCTAAGTGTCCCAGTTGACACAGTGCTCCAAGGGTAAAGACATTCCTCAGCATGCTGTGAACTGCACGGCAAAAAAACTACTCAAAAGTACCTAAAAAGAGCAATCTCTTTTTAACTGATTTAATGGCATGTAGCTGGATATTTCCTACAGTAAAAAATAATAATTTACAATTAAATCTCTTTAATTTAGTGATCTAAAGTAAAACGTATTGGAACATAAGACTGCTATTATTTTGGTCAATATATAAAACCTTTAAAACATTAAATGTTTTCATTAGTAGATAGCAAAAATATACAAACCAAGATGAAATACCCTTTTTAATGTCCCATATACAGTATAAATATCAAACTAGGCATGATTTGAACTACTGTATAGCAATATTTAACATAAATGGAAGTGTTCAAATATAATGGAAAACAAAAACAGACATACATTTTCCTGCTTATACTGTTTTCCCCCTTTCTGAGTGGTCGCTATAAACGACAAACTGTCCTTGTCTTCCTACACAACAAATGACAAACATCAAAAAGAAGCGAGGCTTTGATTACATATTGTATGTGCACATCATGAAATAATATTAAAATTTTTGCTAGTCCCCTTACTTCATCTCACCTCTGGATAAAAACAATAATGATTTGGTCTGAGTTGATCAAATTACACACATTCAAATACACAAAAAAGATCTGAAACACTAAGAAGAGAGGTTTTGGCACTAAGTTTTCTTCAAAGGATTTGCAAAGCCCTGCATACCACCAGACAAACTCACAACAGGAGTGTGTCTCTGTGAGTGATGCTTCTGCTGTGCTTACACTGCTCCAGTTTAGTCTGCAACTGATGTGTGTTTTACATGAGTTTGTGTGTGTCGATGTGTGTCAGCCAAAGAGCGACATGTAGTGACCAATCAGAAAGGGCGAGTGGCTGAGGGCCGAAGGCTTTTTATAAGGCCTCAAACTCGTCGATCCTCTGCTTGGTGTTGCCCTGTCGGATCTGTCGCAGGGTCTTGTATTTGTCTCGGCCGGCCCGGATGTTCTCGCTGTGAAGGAGGTCGTTCTGGGTGTTCTTGGACTCGTCACGCGCCTGAGCCAGCTCTGAGGTCAAGGCCTGAGGACAGAGAAGGAGAGGAGGCATGAGATACTCTTCTCGCATTAAATCACACCATAATAGTGCCACTGTGGGCTTGTATACACATACTGGGATATTTAAAAAAAAAAACTTTTTCCGGCACTTGTTGGCATCTTTTCCAGAGGCAATGGCTGACTTTTGGTTTGTTTACGTTCGGTTAACACAGCTAGATCTAATTACAAGTTTACAACTTGGCAAGGTGAAGAAATAGGTGTCACGTAACCTTAAGTATATAAATCTCCTATTGTTTGTATTTTCAAATTACTACAGCTAAAAGAGTGGTCTTCACTTCCATAGTGCACTTCATTTAGGGTGTGAAAGGAAAGCAGACCGACCTGGCAAAAGTTTATGATACTTGTACATTTTGTTCAGCGAGAATAGCTTCACAGATTTTCAAAGCATAAATTAAATCACTAGAAGTAAAAAGCTAACATTAGACTATAAATTACTACATTGTGGTCGCATGACTTAAACATCACCACCAGTAAGTCTCTGACTTCATAATTACTATACATGTTTTCTGTCAAATGATCAATCTAGAGTTAGTGTTAGTGTATAGTGAATAGTGTTAGTTAGAGTGAGTAAGTAGATGATTCTCCATGTTCACTGTGATGATGTTTAATGTCCCTGACAACCTCTCTAGTTTCATTTAGCCACTTGTTAGGAACCGCTAAGGCAAGCAAGTGCTTCATAATTGAATTGTGAGACATTTAATGATGTATTTTATGTCGTAGAACAAAACATGTAAATACCTTAAGCCTGTGGTAACCACTGACGTTATTTCAGGCATTTAACCGACAGCCAGTTAAAATGAAACCTCAGACTTTGAAACAGATGTGCAAAAATACTAAATGATTTACAGGGATTAGGACTACAAACTATCTCACTCTATTATCATTAAGTTTAAATCCAAAATATTGCCAAATAAGTGCTTGTGCTTTTTGCTTTGACAGCAAATCCTCCACCATCATCTTGTCAGTCAGCTGTGCTTACTCTCATCAGTTACAAGTAAAAGTGCTTCTGTGACTCCTGCTACTCTGCTGGCCCCGCTGCTGCATGGAGTGGCATCCATCGTACAACACAGTATTGATTTTTAAATAAGCAAGATGAGGCTCGGGTCATTGGGAAATAAGAGTCATCAGTATATGCCTCACCGTGTGTTCTCTCCTTGTCAATCTATTTTAGCAGTTTGCCAGTAAAAACTGAGTGTAGCATTGGGATTACACTTTAACTATCCTCTGTTAACCTCCTCTTCACTGATTGTACAGCAAAACTCTGTTTCTTTTCCTGTTTCTATTCATTCCTCACTGTGGATATAAAACAGGTCATTGGTAATTAGTTTCTGACCTCTTTGTGACACCAGAAACAAAAACACATACAGTAATGGCCTATTAATGTGAGCAATTTAATTTCTTTTAACCAACCTCCGAGTGTGAATAAGACTTGTATGCGGCTAAATATTAAGAGACATCTCTAATATCTCTTTTAAATGCATCTGCATGTTGAAGATGTTTGACTGTGCGAGATTTTCTGTCCTCACCTTCAGCTGATTCTGGACGCGTTCGTTCTTCTCAGCCTCGGTGAGACGATCCTCCTCGTTGCGGTGGTCGTTGATGCCTTCGATCTGCAGGTCGGCGCTGTGCGTGCTGGTGTTCTCCTCGCTGTCGCTGTTGTCGTCCATGTTGTCGTACATGGGAGGAGGTGGAGGGAGCACGGGCAGGGGCAGGGGCGTCATCACTGTGTTCAGCTCCTCCTTGGTTCTGATCAGATCGTCCTGGGCCTCCATGGCCTGGTGAGAACGGAGGAGTTAGTAACAGAAGTCAGTTTACTTTGATTTGTCTCTGAAGTCAGCTACAACATCTGATTTCTTCCTCACTGTCCCATCCAAATTTGTTTCCTTTTGTGATTTGTTTTAGGTGTAAAATCAACAACATACTCAACCTTGTTGTCTAAACAAATCTATTTCTCTGAATGAGCTTCCCGTATCCTGTACACTGCGGTTAAAGCCCTCACCTTGAGCTGCCATGTGCTGGCCTCCTCCTCCTTGCGTTTCTTGGCATCCTCCAGCGCAGCGATCTTGGCTGTGTGCTCTGCTAGCTCTGCAGCCTAATACAAAACAGGAGAAACACTTATTTAATAGTCCAGAAAACATTAATGTAGGTTGGTAAAGATATTGCTCGGCAAATGAGTCTGGATCTTCATTCTTTGCACGAACATTTTTTACCTGTCTATTTTTTTCTGATTCTGCTGAAGCTAGCACATCAGCAGAATCAGTTGGTTTGTTTGTATCATTTATTTATACTGTTAACTACTGTCAACTATTACTAACTGAAATACTAGTCAATATTATCAACACTGTAGTTACTGTAGCATAGTGTAGTACTTAGCACATATCTTACATCTCTTTCTAGTAGTATTCTATTTGTAAAATATAGTTGTCACTTATTAAAGGTCTATGCACTTTTTAAACAGTTATTTTATATTTTAATTTCAAAGTGGCTGTTGCAACAAATTAATAAAAGGGAGGTGCAGTTTTTGGCTCTAATTAATACAATTGTTTTTATATTACTTGTCTAGTTTGCATCCAAATTTAGTGCAGATCTCAAGGAGAGAATTGAAAATGTGCGACAAAACTCTACAGTATATTGTGACCACTTCATGACAGCTAAAAACAAGCATTCAGTCAAATATTCATATGCAAATTGTAACTCTAATGTTACTCTATAATTGAATCACTGCTCAAAGAGAAAATGAATAACAATAATATGCAAATTGTGGAGCAGAGCCTGCTGATGAAATGTAACCAGACCCTGTGCAGTCTTTGTGGGTGTTGTACATTCCTTCTCACCACCACAACAATGTGACCAGCTTGTCTTTCACCAGACTGAGCTAACCGGAGGCTCAGTGTTCAACGGTACACCTGCTGGAGCTGTTCATTGTGAAGACACTGAACAGACTGGCCCACAGTAAAGCAACTTGACCGTGAAATTATGTGAAAGGTGTTCCGCTGGAAAGCTGCTCACTCAGTGAACACACAGGGACACTGTACTATTATCAATAAGTTACACGCTTTCATAAACATGGTGACATGACTCCAGCGTCTCTTTTTCAGTCAGTCAGTGAGTGTTGTATAGAGACTTAAGCGTATTAATAGGGTTTAAGTATAAAGGGTGTCACAGCAGGTGTCTGTCCGATAAAACTCTGCTGGTGTTTGTGGCTGAATGTGGAACCACAGCTTTACTGTCCAAAGTTGTTAAAGTGAACGAGGCAGCAGCATGCAGTGCTGTGGGTGGTCCACAGCCAAGCAGCTCGGGTTGAGGGGGGCGGTGAGTCTGAAGTAACGGGGTGTGGTCCAGCTGGACGCTACAGAGTGGTTTTGTCTGGAGCTACAGTAGCCAGGCACTGTTGAATACACAGTCTGCAATGTGACTGGTACTGACTGAACAGAAAAACAGCTGCAAAATGGTTTTATTTTGTCCCATCTTGCAGAAAAGTTTGAGAAGTTTTCATTGTTGAACCTGCTTTTAAAGAGGAAGTGATCAGACTCAGTTCTGCCATTGCTATAAAATCTTTTGTGTTTAAGTTTAAATTAGAAAGTAAAATAACAGCAGGTGGTGAATTTGGGAATCCTGGAAATCCTCTCTGAAGTCCTTTAAATAAAGAATAAGTTCACCCAAAAAGGACAATTCAGTCATTTTCTACTCAGGTGACATTTTTTAGTCACCGGCATAGCCTAAAGGCCCTGACACACCAAATGAACACCAAAGAACTAGCTCTGCCAAAAAGCTACACTTGAACATACCACAAAGACTTCAGCTGGTGGCCAACAAGCTTGTACTTTCTGTGACTGGGGTGAAGTTTTCCTTTAAATAATTGAATGGTGTCGTTAAAATACTGACCAGCTGCTCCTGACTCTTCTTCTGGTTCTCAGCCTCGCGGGCCAGCTCCTCTTTAGCCACCAGGGCAGCCTGACGCTCTGACTCCAGACGAATTGCCTCCTCCTCTGCTCTCCTCCGCTCCTGGTCCAACATCATGGCTCTCTGGAGTTGTTCCTGCAGCTCTGACACAACAAAAAGGGAATCATGAAGCTAACAAAAAATTAACAAAGATAACGTTTTGAACAGGTTTTTAGACAAAAATGGAGCTCGGTGACAGAGGAATAGGATTTTGCCACACGGACAACACTTGTTATTGTTTTTTGTCTTTTTGTAAGATTTTTGCAGAAAAAAATAAACTACCCATCCAGTCCGCCATGTTGCATTGCTATGTTCTTACATTAGCCCAGAGTGGACAATCTGACTATAGACAGGGGCTTTTGTATTGTTCGCGTTTGTAACAGGCTCCTTTGGAAAGGGTGAGATGAGGAGTGTTCAGTTGGTTGCAATCTGCAGCCTCAAAGATAGATGCCACTAAATCCACACTGGACCTTTAAATCCTCTTATATGATGTTGGGTTTGCACTGTGTTTTTATTTCTTTAATTCCCTTTATTTGTATTTATTCATACTGACATTTAGTGTTTTGCACTTTGTTTTTTGCCCTTATGTTTTAGGTTTTCTTTAGCCTAGGGTTGTCACCGTTTAGCTTTTATTCTCTTCTATTGTCTTCCTAAGTTTCCTGCCATTGCTTCGTCAGTCAAACCCCTTCGTAAAGCCTGAATTTAAAGATGCTTTATAAATGAAGTTATTATAATAAATTATTATCATCTACAACACCACACAACAGTAGCCACGCCTATAATATTCTCCTCTAATCTAGAAACAATCAGTGTTTCTGAAAACATAGATGAAGCTAAAATATACAAAAAGTGAATAAAGAGACAAGAGTCTAATTAGACGCAAGTACCAAAAATCCTGAGCAATGAAACTCAGTCCATGACTGTAGTAAATTAATTTATGAGCAGTAAACATGTTAATCACTACAAAAGAGGAAGCCACAGAGTTACTTAATGATTTTATAAGGCCAATAGTTGACTGTATATCAGTTTGTCAACAACAGGTTCTCATAAGGTTGAATAAAAAAGAAAACAAAGAAACACTGCTGGTTTCTGCTTTACAGCCTTTGCTGTCTAAACAAGACGTCATGAGCACAAACAAGAAAGACTGGAAGTAAGGATTCAAACCTCATTAGTAGTTTATGTTTTCCTGATTTGAACCAAATCAAATTGAGAACATAACTAATCATAAGGCTTCATACTGTCGACTGTTTTGGCCTAAATTCAAACCAACTGAAGCTTTCACCATCCATGTTGTTTACAAAACATGTAACCTGCATCCATAACCTGTTCACATGTACAACCAGTCTATCTTCACACACACACTCTGGTTTGTCCGGGTTAAGTGATGTATGAGTCACTAAAAGCCCCAGAGGGCCTGGCTTACCTTTCTCCGCCTTCTTGGTCTGCTCCTCGTACTGGTAGAGCCGCATCATCAGCTCCTTCTTCTCATGCTCCATCTGCTCCTTCTCTTTCTCGATGGCCTCTCTCTTCTTCTTCTCGTTCTCCAGCTGGGCCCTGCAGATAAGACACAGACAGTGTGAGTCAACAATGAGAGCTGACATAGTTGATGCATAGCTACGGCTGATTAACAGTCAGTGACCCCCCCACACAGACAAACAAGCCCAGATTTATTGCATGGATTGCACAGGCTGCTGTATTACCACTGTTCAAAATATGCATCGTCTTAAATGGTCACACAAAGTATACTAGACTCTCATGGAAGTTCCCTTTATCTCACATATATCAGGTGAGGCCTCACAGCAGGAAACCGCACAACATATACAAGCATTTGGCAACAAGATTCCCCTAAATCACAGTGTTTAAATACAATTCTGTGAAAGGTAGTATGAAAAGCTGCTAGAAAATACATTTTTTAAATATTTTCACCTATATGAAAACAACTTGTTTTCAATATCCAACTGACAATAGTTTGGTCAATGGAATGTCAGTAAAAAGTGACAAATTAAAGCAAAGGTCCCACAGCCCAAGTTTAAATATTCAAATAGGTTATTTTGTGAAGAAAGCAACCCAAATAGATTAAATGTACTTTTAAACAAAATAGAAATTATTCACATTATGAGTTAATTTGTGGCATTTGGCTTAAAAAATGCTTTGAATAATTAATTCAGAAAATAGTTGGCGATAAATCTACTCGTACTTTTTAGTCTTAAACATTTTCTGGTTTGAAATGTTGTCTATGACGGCAACAAACAACTATTTTAATTATCGATTAATTTTTCGATTAACTTTTTCAATTATGTTTCTAATTAACTATTTAGACTTTAAAATGAAAACAGTCCAAAATCCCAAAATGTTCACTTGACCGATATATGAGAGTGAGAAGTAGGGCTGCAACTAACCATTACTTTCATTTTTAATTTCAATTGATCATTTTCGTGATCAATTGAATCTGTCTGAAACCTAAATATATTCAGTTTATTATCATAGAAAACTGAGATAACCAGAATATATTCATGTTTGAGAAGCAGGAGGATTAGATTATTCATGATTAATTTTTCAATCGGTTAATCAACTAAAAAGCAGCATATCCTCACATTTGAGAACACTGACACAAACACATGTTTTTTAAAAATGTCATTAAAAGACTAAAATGATGAGTCAATTATCAAAATTGTTAAACTAATTTTCTGATGATTGGAAAATAAATTTAGCAACTATTCTGTATAAAAATAATGAAGTCAAAATACAGATATACACATATATTCAAAGTTTCTTCTCTACATACTACAAATTAGGGAAGGGAAGTGTTTAACTGTATTTGTTATTTGATATTAAATACTTAGTCAAATATTGATTAGTCCAATACTCATGCACTGCAACTGAGCCTTGAACTTAAATTGTTATCTACAGTAGATTTATTTCTAAAAAATCATGCAAAAAGGTTTTATTATGAAGGGAAACTTCTATCAGTGGACTCAAATATTTCTGTTGTACTCTTCCTTACATGACTGTTGCTCCAGCAGCAGTCTGACATCTCCCTGGGGGTTCAATTAAGTCTAAATGAACCAATCATAAGGGACTCGTAACTGTAACACACTGACCACTGTGAGCTACTGTGTATGAACCCTAACTGTCTGCTGGGGCCTTGTGATCTAATGGCTCTCCCGCTGGTATTTACTCTGTTGTCTGCTCCGCATTACATCACCGTGTTTGAACAGCTGTATGGAGCAGACAGTGGGCCGACAGCTGGAGCTGAGACCAGGTCAACATCCACTCTCTCTCACTTTCAGTTCAGCCGATTTCCAGTATTTTATATAGAATGCTGCATTACTACTCACTGAATGGTTTCACTTTGCATTTTGAAATGCATGAACTGAAAGTGGCTGCTAACAGAAGCTGCCATTATTGAAGCTGCTTCAGACAGCAGAGAAGGAGGCCTTGTTGGAGCTCTGTCTCGCAGTGTTATCATCAAAGTGTGTTCCTTTAATTAAATTAGACGATTGAGAGTCTTGTAAAGCTGCAACAATTAGACAATTAATTGTTTAGTCAAACAAGCCAATCTTCATTGTCAACCATTTTGATAGTCGATTAACTGCTAGGCAGAGGCACTTTCATGTTGTTAGCTTCTCAAACATCAGGATTTATTGCTTTATTTTAGATTTAATTACAAGTTTCGAATTTGATTTAGATTTTTTTTATCAGGATCAAAAAATATCTACAAATGTTAAAGCCCTAGATAATAGAAAGTGGCTAAAATCAAAACTTTAATTAAAGAAGACTTTGTTCATAACAGGAAGAAAACTAAACCTACATTGCACATATACATGCTTCCATGGGACTGCATACCTCTCCATCTGCTTCTGCTGCTTCTCCTCTCGGGCCTGGGCCTTCATCTGCTGCACCTCGATCGTGTCCGGCTTGCGGCGACGCATGTACAGCTCATGGTTGCCCATGCACAGCTGCAGGATGCGCTTGTTTATGCGCAGTCTCGGTGCGTAAAACACAAAGTCCTGAAATGTGGAGAAAAACAGACAGGAGGTATAAGAAAGAGGGGTCAAGTGAACAAACGGGCTAAATAAAG
Organism: Spondyliosoma cantharus; assembly: GCA_900302685.1. Lineage (NCBI taxonomy): Eukaryota > Metazoa > Chordata > Actinopteri > Spariformes > Sparidae > Spondyliosoma > Spondyliosoma cantharus. The sequence continues at coordinate 49,780 of OMLP01015508.1, read as the reverse complement.
TGTTCAGCTGCCCTTTTTGTTGTGCTTTGCTGATAAAGGACAAAGACTTTAGTTGAGGCTCTGAGCAGGTGCAGGGAAGCTTTTAATACCAATTTCTCCGACAATCAGTATACTGAAGGTAAAACAGCCTGGCCAACAAAGATAAGGTGTACACTTTTGTGAGTGTTTGGGGTCCATCACTAATAGCACTGCCTGAAAAGTATCCCCATCTGTTCTGTATTCTAGATCGGACTGAGGATATGTCTAATGGTTCTTCTCTCCACTACAGAGAAACATGATGCCACAGGTAAAACGGAAGCAGAGAGTTTAAATAAAGACACCCACTGCAACCTAATCTGCTCCGAAAGCTTCATTTAATCTGAAGAGGAACAAGAACTCTTAAACTGGTGAAGACTATAAAGGGAGAATTTATAAATGAAGACAGAGTATTTTCAGCATGTATAAAATCTGAATTTCACTCACCGGAGACTTTTTGTCGATAGGCTTGATGATGAACTTCTTATCGTTGAAGGAAATGTTTCTGATCTCACTCCAGGGGAAGCCAATCTTTGGGGTCAATCTGAGGAAGAGAGCACATGAACATGAAGATTAAATCGTCCTCTTCTGATCTATTTTGACGGACAAAAAAAATATCATTTATAGTACTTGTTATAATTGACATTACTGCAATGGGTAATGGGTACAGTGTAATGTACAGTGTGGATATTCTGAATCTGAATGACCTACAACTGTTTCTATCATGATCCCAACAGTCTGACTCATTTAACAGACTGACCCAGAAATATTGGAATGTCAATGTGCACCAAGTATTTGAATTATACAAGGACAAAACCCTAATTATAGTTATAAGTGCTGATCCTACCAGGAGACTAAATTACACTTAAAACTCTGGCAAACGAGTTTCAATCTGAGGCAAAAAGCTTGTGCCACAGACATATGTTTCAAGTGTTTCTTTGGTTGCCCTTGATTATCCAAGAAAATCAGTAATTTAACTTCAGTTTGAACAAAATGCAGCTACCAGCAAGTAAAAGGGAGCTCATTACATCCTGTTTAGCATCTCTGCATCGGCTTCCTGTCTCTTTTTGAATTGATTTTGAGATTGTATTACTACTTAACAAGAGTCAAAACGGTTTAATGCCTTCATAGCTAGGAAACTGTCCTTCACTCTTGAACATTACAGAAGTCAATGATCACCAATTAAGACGACGAAGACAAACATCTTAAGATGAGTCTTAATACTGACTTTTTTAATCGTGACTTTTGTCATTCTTACTGACATTATCTTTAAATTTAGATGTTTCAAATGTTTTTACTATACTTTGATGTGAAGCATGCTGAACTACACTTATGTCAGAAAAGGGTTTTGTACAAATAAAGTTCATTGTTATCATAAAGACCTGCACCAACTGCATCAACTGATCAATGAACAGAAAAAAAAAATCCTAAGTAAATTTAATATCTTTTGGTTTTGGACTGTTTGTCAGACAAAACAAGCAAAGAGAAGACTCGTCCAGTAAAAGATTTATCGAGAGCAGTGTAGTTAAATGTTATGTAGACATTAACACCAAACAATTACTGTCATTAATTTCAGTCAATCCACTTCTACGTACAATAGTGTTAGAATAAAGCTCTGTCAGGTTGAATGTAAATGTGGATTTATGTATCCACTGTTCGAGCATGTAGTTGTTCCGAGGGATGAATCTGGGGTGTGGCATGCCGTTCTATTGTGCCAGACAAACTGAACGGATGCCAATCTCATTCAGCACAATACAAAGTACCACTGTAAACATTGACAAACCGATAGTGTTTTAATCTAGAAAGGAAGCCAGCCATCAACCTCGCAGCGAAACTCTGCTGTGAAACCGTACTGACTGAACTGGAATTTCGCTCAATTACTGATCCTGACACATGCTTGAGGAATTGAGGAAACAATGTGGAAGTTATTTCAGTAATTATATATTTCTATCGGAGTCTTGTGGTTTACTGAGCCGTGCTTTATCAATGGATTCATGTTTAAACAAAATGCTGTATTAGTGATGCGGTTCATAAAACTTAACTGACAGCTTGCAGTGATTTAGAAAGGGAAAGACACTGTGGTGAGTGGAAAGGAAACTGGATTGTGACTCATATTACTGTATTAGAATTAACTTGTAGGGAATATCAACATTTGATAGCAACAGCCAGTAAAAACAGAATGTCAAAATACACAAGGAATAAAAGGTATCTTTCAGGTTCAAATACTGTTGCAGTCTGGGTAGATACCAAAATTCCTAAAAGTAAGAAAGCACCCAGAACAGTCAACAATGAGCACAATTTAATCTGTAAGGTTGACCATTCACCATATTCAGAAAGAATATAACACATGTTATAGAGCCATTTGAAACAGTTAATTACATTCTTCAATAATCAAATTCAATTTCAAATGCTCTTTCTGCTGTACTTTATGAATATAGAACTAGAACTCCGTCTTATAAAATGAGCAGTGCTGTGGTTCAACAGAGCACAAGGAGTTAAACCTGCACTAGACTGTTCCTCGGCGAAGCCTTGGCTGCGCTGCTGCATTGTGGGCCAGCTGCCCTCATTGGAGAGACAGTGTTGTAGGTTAGCCTTGCATTCTTAAGTGCCACACAGCTTGAAAAACCAGTCGGCGTGGCCATGGTTACAGCGGAGGGCACCATGGAGGAGAGGCATTTCTTTGCTGATCCCAGGGAGCACATAAAGAGACAGACTCACACAAGGACTTGGTATGTTCTGTAACAATGTGTTTCTCCCTGTTGTTGGAGGTTTCATATCTCAGTAAATAGACAACCACACTAAATGAGAGCCTGTGTGCGCTTTCACACAATAGCAGTTACTGTAATTAAATCATTTAGACTTGAGAAGAAGCTCTTGAGCCGATACAAGACAAAGAATTAGCCAACAAAGGTTCAATTAGAGGCCTCAGATGTCACCAACTCTGCTGTATTCATTTATTCCACAGACTGAGTGGACCACTCTGCTTTCAATAGACACTTGCATGAAAGCTGACACAGTGCAGCCAGTTTAATTTGGGAAGGGCTACAATCCCAGCCAAAGCAGAAAGTACGGCTGGAAGGGTTTCCAGCATGGGGTCAGTGACTGAATGGCAAGTCACCTGGGATGAAGTGCTCTTATAGTACGGTGCACTTCACTCCAGTAACCCCACAGACGAGGGCACCAGCCACAGGAGATTTCAGAGCTCATTTCACCAAATAAAAGGTGATTACCTCCCAAAGTGTCTTGCCCTATAAACAAATTGGCAATCACAAGGGGCCAGATTCTGGTAACACAGGCCTTCCCACAGATCTCAAAAAGTAGGTTTCCCTTGAAGCACAATCATCAAAACAAACAAACAAACACAAAAAAGGACAACAGAACAAGTAAATATTACTTGTTCTGTTACATTGTGTGGATAAACTGAAGCACAGAGTTGGGGGCAAAAAAGGGAGAAATAAGGTCTGCAAATGTACAGCAGATATTTTACACTAATGTGCTTTGTGCTTCGGGAGATAGTTTTTATCAAATAGCAGTATCTAAAGTAGTAATTGTGCCTCTATAAGCAGAGGTGCGAGCAAAAGATGCCGTGCGTGTTCTATTAATCTTCGAGAGGACACAATTATATGAAGAAGCAAAAACATCACCACTTAAAACATTATATGACAAAATTTGTGTCCAAAAACCTCAATAAAAGCAGATTATTTCAGCTGCAAATAAAGCACCACTGAAAAACAGGGCTGCAACCACACAATTATTTTTACGGATAAATTATTAATGTTTTAGTCTATGAAATGTGAAACATAATTTTCACAATTTCTCAGATCCCAAAGTGGCATCTTCAAGTTGCTTCTTCAAAAACATACAAAAATAAAGAAAAGCAGCAAAGCCTTTCATTTAAGGAGCTGGAACTAAGCAAACTTCCTCTTCAAAATAGTTGGCAGCTACTTTTCTTTAGATCAACTAATCGTTGCAGCTCTACTGAAGAGACATAACAGATCAAAGCAAACTGCTGAGTTTAAATATTCAAGGCTGTGTTTAAAGAATCTCCTCCCAAAGACTCTCCTTTCAGCCTTCATTGTTATTCCTGTCATACTGTCTGCAGAGGAACAGGAACGGTGATTAAATACAGACGTGGACCTGGCCCAGCTAGTTTAGCTCTGTGTCACAGGGCTGCAGCAACTGTTGCAGCAGCACAAAACAAGAGCCACAACAAGCACTAACAGCGGTGTTGTTTCTGTCAAAATATGGCGCTTACTTGTCGTCCTTCTCATAAATGTTGAGTCCCAGGGCGTCCACTCCCAGCCACAGCTCAGTTCCCTTCTTGTTCTTGATGTCGAAGTAGTTAACACCATACATTTCCAGGTCCTGGGCAATCTTCAGGTACTCCAGCATAGCGTCCTCCCTACAAGGACGGACAGAGAACAACAATAAGTTATTATTTTTATTTTACAGTGCAATATTTCATGAGTGTTATAACATGAGACACACACTCACTTTAACATGCCGCCGTGCTCCTCGTGCCACACCTGAATCCTCTCCTCCCACTGTTCTCTGGATAACTTGTGCTGCTCCAGGACTCTGTACAAAGATAGAAGAAAGAAGTAAAGATCAGCTACATACATATAGAGACCACTATACACTCTTTCTGGAATCCAATAAACCACTGTATTTCTTTTATAAATCCATGACTGTAGCTACTGTTAGCTTGTTAGCTCAGTTAGCCGTGCAGCTAGCCAGACTACTAGGGGGCTGATAGGGTTTACACCACCAGCACAGGAGCTGGCAGAAAGAAGTTTTCAGGCCCCAGGGCTAGCTGGTTAGCATGCTAGCTTCAGTTGATATCTCTCCAACACAATACTATTTTGACGTTTTTGACATGACATCAAAATTCGTATTTCTTCATCTTCTGTTTGATAATATAAGAACATTTTTGAATGTTTTTAAACAAAAATTCTTACATATTCCACTTTTAATATCTGATTCTTAAAAGCATCTCATCAGCAAAATCCCTGTGATTCTTTTCCAGTTGCTTTATTCCTTAAATGACCATCTGAAGGCAACAGAAAGTGTATAATAGACACATTTCAGTCCCCTTGTGCACATCAAACAGGAAAGCTGTTGATGTTGTCAAACACAGTTTTTGTTGTTCGTGCAGCGTAAATCAACAACAATGCCAGATGGTGACAACCTCCGGACAAATGAGACAGACATAATGACTTCCAGACTTTAAAAAAAAGATATGATTTCCTTGGCAGCATCTCTGAGTTGCTGTCTTTTCACACACCCAAATCCTTGCATGTTCCTGAAGGGTATAATAGTTTTGTCTGGACCTGCTTCCCCAAAATGTCAGTTCTTCTACACTGGTCAAGAGGAGCTGATACAGCTGTGCATCATTGTCACCAGTCCCCGACACCCAATAATGTACCTTGTTAATAGAGAAGTCGAAAATACAAAAAGCATGCTGCAACTTGAAGCTTTGCGGCCTGCACCATGATTAATGATGTACTAAAGCTTTGATCTTCCTCTTGAGTGCTTGAATGCAACTCCGTTATCTTCATTTCCTCGTGTTTTGTATGAATTGCATTGATCGCTACAATGCCAACTTTACACACTGGTAAGAGAGATTGCACAATAAACACCCACACACATGATTCAAATGTTTTCGACTCATCATTATCTAGACATCATGATTGTTGCATAAATCATCCTGCTCTTTTGTTTCTTTGGATTCCAGGGTGGAGAAGATTTTCTCTGTGGCAGGTTCAACCAGTGTTGACGAGTGCAGCTCATGCTCACAGTCAACATTTTTAGTTCCTTTTTCCTTTCAAATTTCTCTACTTATTCAATAATTACCCACTGCTACACATTTTTTCTGCCAGTACAAAACCCAATTGTTTCAGTATAATAAGCCAAGTGTATGACTACATAAAATCTTGGTTTTTAATCTATTATTCTATTAACAAAGCTGAATCTTGTGGCAAATCTCACCTGTGTGGAAGCAGGCGCTCAGACAGGAGGTATCCAGGCCGGTGGACCTCTTTGGTATAATCTGCAAACTTGGCCTGAACAGAGTAGGAGGCCAGCAGCACGGCTGTCTCTGGTGGACAGTAAACCTCGTCGCTGAGGATGCCCTCCTTCACCTGCAGGAAGAACAGCTTCTGGGTGATGTCCTGGATCAGCTCCTCAGACACATCCTCTGGGAAGAACTTGGCCCGAAACTTAAACTGCAACGGGTTCTCCTTCTTCACATCCTGGGACGACACCTGGAGAAGAATTACAACATCATTAGTATTAAAGGAATAGAAAGAGACTGGAAACAGGTGGAACACCTAGCCTGGCTCTTTTGAGGGGTACTAAAAGCTGCATACCAGCACCTCTAAAGCTCACTTAACACATTGTTTCTCACTTTTGCTCTATACGAAAAAATACATTTAAGAGTAACAAGGGTATTGTGCTATTTATTTGAGACTATTTCTTAGCCAGGAGCAGTGACAGCCCTGCAGTCGCAAATACTCCTCTTTAGCCGTTTCCCTGTTTCCACTATTTATGCTAGGCTCCACTAATCAGCTTTTGGCTCCAGCAACACATTAACAACAGACAACAAAGTGGCATCAATCTTCTTATCCAACTGTTGGCAAGGAAGCAAATAAGTGTATTCCCACACTATTTATAGAACTTCACCAAGCTAGAAAAGCTGGATTGCACCAAGTTGCGCATTAATAGATGTATATGAGGTTAACATCAAGGCTCTGTGTTTCCTTCTGTTTTTGAGAGCTAAGATAGTTTGTAAGTTTCATGTGTGTACTGCCCTCACAGAAAGTAGATATTGAGCTCTATTTTAGTGGAAATACATTTTGATAACTCTGAGCAACATTATGCGTTTACACAATGTGCCTCTTCCTCTAATTTCGAAACAGGAACCAAGCGGTCTTGATGGGGAGAATAGGGCCGGGAATATTCCAGTTTGAGCGAGGCATTGTGCTGATGAGCTGCAGCGCAGCGTCAGCACACAGTGTACAGTTTGCTGCTGCTGACTGAGGCAAGCATAGCCCTTTCTTTCTCTCTCAGTGACCCCTGTTTATGATTATAAAGTGCAAAGAGGCAACATTCTCTAGATAGATCAGTTTGTTTCAGTCAGGAAGGCATATGTCAGAAAAATCCTCTTCAATTCCATTTTCTAGAAGCAGTCTTGGTCTATTAGCAAATCAGTATCAGTAGAGAATCAGGTGGTGGCTTATATTTATAAGAGTATACCACCGTTTTAGTTTTACACTCCTATAACATTGTTGGACTCGCATTCAAGCCAAAAAAGTACCAAACTCGATGCAGCAGAACCAGAGACGACATCTTTTTTGCAATTTTGGATTGCAAAATCTGGAACCTTACCCACAACACAATTCAACCACCAAAAGTTCTTTCAGAGATTTATTTTCTGTCATGCCAACAAAAGCATATGTAGCCCTCAACTGCTAGCGTCAAGTGGAGAAGAGTAGCGAACTACAGAATTCTGGTAAACTTCTTTTTGCCCTCATGCTTTAAGATGTTTTTAATTTTGTAAACCTGCAATCTACAGCCTAAAAACCAACGCTGACTGAAGTGACATCACTTGAGGCTATGTGTTAGATTTTATATACTAGCTCTCTCTGTAGTCACAAGAGTTTGGGATTTCATCAGGGCTGCAACAAACAATTACTGTCATTACCGAATAATCAGACTATTATGTTTACAAGCAATTATTTAATCTACAAAAAGTCCAAAAATGGCCATTACAATTCCCAGAAGCAAATGTGACGTATCCATACTGGTTGTTTTGTCTGATCAACAGGCCAAAGACTCTTCATTTACTCTCATAAAGGACAAAGGAAAGCAGCAAATACTTCCAATTAAGAAACTGGAACCATCAAGTATTTTTGCTTGAAAAATGACTTTTAAAATGACAAATAATCGATTATCAAAATAGTCTGATAACTGATAAATCGACTAATTGCTACAGCTTTTGACTTTATACTATTTTTTCACATGAAGTAGTACCAGATACTTGGAATAGTAATATTGATGGATTTTTTCTTGAAGAGATTACTAACAGAGAACCCACAGGTCCAAAACTGCAGGGATTGGTCAATCATATAGAAACTTGAAAACAACACAATCTTTAACATCTGAAATTCTATCTATTGACAGACTGGACTACATACCTCTGGCTGTTTTTATAACTGGTCTAATCCATGATGTATTGGACATAACTTATATCGTGAGCAGCTTCAGGAATAACAGTTAGTGAAGGTACAGTGACTTGTGTTTTCTCAGAGACAACAGAGAAGAATTGAGGCAGCTTTGGTTCATAAAGAGTTCACACTCTTGTCAAATAATCCACCTCCAGATGATTACAAGCGGTGGTCAGACCTCCCAGCACAGACAGAAACCAGATAAATTCAGCTGCTGTGTCGGAAGTGGAACTACAATACAGAATGTGAATATATAGCTAAATAGTGTAATGCGGTGGCTACTGATTGACTGAAAGGCAAACACTGGAGCTCTGATTGTATCGTCCATTTAAAAGAATGCATTCCTCCTCCATTGTTTATAGATAGGGAGAGGTGGGCAGTTGGGAAATACTTGAGATACAAAGCGAGAGGAAATGTAGGTATGTAAATGTATGATCAAATGGGTTAAGGGGTTAGGGTGGCTGCAAATTTAATTTAATTTAATAACGACATCAATACCTTTTAAAAACAAATCATACAATGCATGTGGTCTAATTCTTGACAGTATTAACAATTTTGATGATTCAAAAAGTATTAGAAAGTGTGGAAAGGGTTTTCCTCCAATGTACTGAGCATTTAAAAGAGGATTAATGAGTAAAAATCAAACACAAATATGTATTTTTGAAGCTGGATGTTACCTTTTTGTCCAGTTTTAGCCAAGTGTAGTATCCTTTGCCATCCATATACTGAAGTCCGAAGTACCAGACCTCACGTAAGCCGATGGTTTTCACCACCTGCACAGAGAAAAGAGGAAATATTAAGTCTTATAAATACAATGGCACGACAACAAACATGATTATTTTCATGACCAGTTACTCAATTTTGTTGGAATAATCCATTAATCCAAAATTCAGTAAAATCAATCAAAAAGGTCAAGATGACGTCTTGTTTTGTCCGATGAAAAGTCCAATCAGTTGATTTTGATATATGACAAAAAGAAGTCCTAAATCTTCACATTTGAGAAGCTGGATCCTGAGAAATGGAAGGACTTTCTACTGATTTTGCTTGATAAATGAATAAAACAATTAATCCATTATCTAAATAGTTGCCGATTATGTTCCGCTATAAAACACACATTGGGAAAAAGCCTTCAAGCTCTATTTTACACTTAGCGCAAAGTGACGCACAGCACAGCGCAGCGCAAGTTTCTTCGCTAGTTTCAGACTGACACAGTTGTCACTTAAATGCCCAGCACCCACGTTGTGTGAATAGCAAACGTACTAATTCAGAGTCCAAATACCACCTCTTTGCGGCATGCGCTGCACGCTGCAAAGATTATCTGCCGTTTAACTAGCAAAATGGACTAATTAAAAAACTATCAAGAAATTCTTGATAATATTATTTTCCATGAACGTCTTCATAGTTAAAAAAGGCAGGAACCTATTAATGCAATAATAGCTCCAATTTGTCATGGTAGACACATTTAGGTAGCATTGATATAATATTAATTTAAGATACGAAATGCCGGAATTTCACTAAATCGGACCAGATGCATGACTAAATTACTTGAAATAGTTCATAGCCTGCTCTTCCAGGAAAACAGACTATGAGATGATGTAAATGTAGTAGCCAATGAGTAAGAAGCATGCCTTCAAACCACAACAATCAATTAGGTAATTCTTCCAATTATTGTAAATGAGCCACTGATAGTTTTCTTCCAGCAGAGCAAGGAGACATGAAAAGGCTTTTGAGCGCTTTAAGACACTGGCAAGTCCTGAATAATCTAACCTTAACCTGACATACTCGGGTACCAGACTAATCTGGTGAACAACCCTCATAGTATTACACATTCCCAGGCCTGAGTATGGACTCGGCAAAGCTAGGTATACAAACCACAGGCTACTACTGCCAGGACGAATGAAAGTACACTCTATGTTTGTTGTCTGAAGCAATTTAGTAAGACCATTGACAGGAAGTTTCAACATTTGGTTAATAAAAAGTCATAAAAAATAGTGAAATATGTTTTTTGCACTTTGCTGAATCACAAGGTGACATCTTTAAATGTCTGGTTTTGTCTGACCAAAAGCACTAAACCCAATCATATTCCGTTTTCTATCAAGAAGGTCAAAGAAAAGGACCAAATCTGCTTGCTATGCTTTGCATTTGTGCTATAAATGTATTTATAATTATCAATCATATTGCAGATTAATTTGATTATTTTTTCAACTCTAATTGTCAACTTTAGTGAGACTGAAGGCTATCTATTGCTGTCCTGAATAAATCCTTATCCCAAACACATCAATAAAGGATCTTTGCCAATGTTATCCTTTGTTTTCTGTTCAGTTCTTCCCCACAAGTGAACCCTCTTAACAAACACTATGCTCACATCTGTGTCTGTTTTAAATATGCCATGGCACACACAAGCACAATGGAGGCTGAGCTTAAACAAAGTGGTCCTATTGTCTGACCAGTGAAGAGGAGTGATACTGTATAACAAGGGCGGGCTGCATGGCTAGCATCCTGTCGCTGAGTCCAGGAACAGACTGAGACGTCTGCAGCGAGGCGAACTCCTCATTATTTACGTCTAAAAGGCAGATTATGAACCCAGTTTTAATTTCAACCACACTGGAAACACTTCTGCAGACCAGCAATTTGAAGATTTTTTTTTTTTTCAGTTTTGTGACTGAGGCAGAAAGTGAAAACCCAGTCACAGATCTGGAATAATCACTTGTGCTGCAGGAGGAGCTACCATTTTCCACTGGCTCCTGAGGAAAAACCTCAACGACCAGAGAGGCTCTTTATGGCCTTCAGAGAGGCTGAGCAATTTTTCCAACAGCAACGTGTAGGAATTCATGTTTTTATGTGTGCGACGTTAAGTGAGGTGATCTCCGTGTCAAGCCCTTTTTAGATGCATCGCTGCCAAATTCCCCACCCAGTCACCAGGTGAGGTGCTAAGTTGCCTGGGTGAAGTTTGAATCAACACGCTGGCCCTCCAGCCAATCCTATTCCCAATGATAAGCTCCAGCCAAGGTTATAATTAAAATCAAACTCCCTCCTCTTATTGAACATCAGAAAACACAGAGCAGGCCGACCTGGGGGAGCAAAAATTAACAGCTTTGATTCTAGGAACTTTTCTGATGGATTGCGTTTAGTGCCACAACAACAAGCACTGGAAGGGGCCTGAAATGAGAGAGCACTAAACCATAACCCTGAATCTCACCTGTAATGAAACTCATAAGGCCTCAGAAAACAATCAGTCCTTTCATGGTGGTTCTACTTTGGGGTCTACAGAGTGAGAGGCAGAGAAACAGAGTGGCCTACAGATACCTGAACAATTTTCTCAGGTGATAAGCTACTGTGGAGAGGCATGGTAAAACCTCAAGGAGGTCAAGGAGGAAACTATTTTCCTGGGCCAGCTAACCAAACCTTAACAACTGTATGTATTTCACTTAACAAATAGATAATAAACTACCTTCAATAATGTGCTGTTCATGTTATGAAAACCTGCTACCAAAGGATACTGGAAATACTACGGTTCATTAGAGGAGGATTAAATCTGAATCTGGGGACACAGGTTTAGTGGACTCAGCAGGTTGCTTCGGCAAGCTACCTCGACTTTAATGGGTTGCTGCTGTTAGGTCTCTCCAATGAACGTCAAAAGCTCCAAACACCTCAGTGTTTCATTCAGAGTAAGATAACTTAAAACAGAAGGGTATCTGTAGGGTTCACCAAGTTCAATTTAACACTTTTGTAGAACGTTTTAACACAGCATAGACTTTAATTTGAAAGGATGAGTACACCCAAAAATTCAAATTCAGTCATTATCTACTCACCCTCCTATTCCACAAAGCTTTTCCCACAGTGAGATCCCAAATTGACTGATTGATGTTTTGTACAGCTTCTGTTAGATTCAATCTTCACTATATTGTAGTTGCTGAGTTTGAGCGCCCATCCCCTCTGAAGTGGATGCAAAAGCACAACCGTGCCTTATAAGTGTAAATAAAGTCATTTCAAATCAGTTTGGAATCTCAGGGCTCCCATAAAATTTGGATTATACCAAGTAAAGTTAATACTAACACTGTGTGAAGCCATTTTTTTTCCTTTTACATTTTAAAACAATTCTCCATCCTCTTCAATTGTTTAAAAAAATGCTGCAATTTTGTTTCGCCGTGCTGATCCAGGGATCCTTTGTGGATTCGGAAACTTCACCTGACTTCCCATCAGCAAATGGGTGAGTACATAATGACTACATTTTCATTTTTAAGTGAACTTATAATTTAATATATACTCGTGATAAAATTAAATTATGATGGAAAAACAGTGTGGACAATGTGGCCTGTATAATTACACTTAAACAACCTGAACCCAGATAGGCGTCAGAAAATGTAAGGAATTTTATTTTTAGGTGTGCAATATCTCCTGACAACCAACAGCCTCATGCAAAACTAATAATAAGTTATATCTAATAGTACTGTCTACAGCCGGTAAGGGAAAATATTGAGGGATTTTATTTATTTTATTTGAGGAAACTGAAAAGAAGTGCTTTGTAAGATTTTGTAAAACTAGCTGATAAAACTGTGGGAAATTGCATGTTTCAAGTTTCAAGTATCTCTTGGGAAAAATAAATCCATAGATAAAATCAAGGGGCCACACTCCTTCAGTGTCAGGGTGCAACTATTTTGGTTGCGTGTGTGTCCAAGAATTGTCAAATGTCAATGTAATTGATTGCACTGGTGGACCTGAAACTAGGCAGTATTTTATTTTTTTTGTTACATCAGGTTATTGCAATTCCTTCTTGTGTTGCTGTGATTTAAATGAAGAAGACATTTGTTTGCCTGTTAACAATCATTTACATAATGTGTGAATGAAATTCAAAATAAAATAAATTATTAGGTGCCCCTAAATTATGTGCTGGTGCACCAAAATAAAAAAGTATGGTGCACCAGCGCTACCAGTATGTTAGTGTCTGGAGCACTGTTTTTGTCCTGTCATTAAGTCTTTGTTCTGGCAATGATTTAAAAAAACCTGTAGACGCAGTGAAACATTTGCAGCCAGGTTGAAGAATCTAAGTCTTTCTGTCTAAAAGAACAGAGTCACCATCCACTTCAGACTGACTTGCATTGCCACATAGGAACAGTTAGCATGACTGAAGTCTGCAACGATATCTATCAGAAGAGTGAAAGTTTCCCTGTCTGGTTTATAGGAGCTGAGGCCGTGCGGTGAGAGAGAGGAATGCCACTGGGCTGAAACAGCATTACGCACTGCATCCTCTGGACTGAATAACGAGGGTGAAGTCCTCCAGCGACTGACTGAGGGGAAGGGAGGGGTTCACCCAGTTGGGCCCCAAACAGGCACCAGCACAAAGACTGTGGTGGGGAGTGCTGCTGGTGGAGGGGCAGCAGCTCCTGGCCCAAAGGAAATGGGTCTATTACTGTCAGACCACACATTCATTGTCACTAAACAGTAAAGGGAGTATTACAAAGACAGTATTTTAGGGTTTAATATCTAAGAATAGTTCTGCTACAACACCAAAGAAGAAAAGCCATCATGGGACATGTTCCCTCTCCTAACTGGGAGCAGCTTTGCATCAGCTTCTGAAAGCAGCTTTGACATGTCGGTTGGGTGTGTAAATGAACTAGTTTCATATTTTGACACCTGTCAGGCAGATTATTCTGACTTGGACTCAGTTCAAGACATTGTTGAACGGTTTCCAACGTTGCTCAGCTAATTAACATCAATCCTAACCAGTTCTCAGGGACTGAAGCTACAACTTCAATCCTTGCAAGACCACATGAATGTGCAAGAGAGCATCTCGACACACTATGAGGACGCACGGAACTAACCAGTACATCTACTGTAAACCACCATTAGACTCAAGGCAAAATGAACACGAGCAGCAGTGTACAGTCATATGGAAGTGAAACTGTACAAGGGTGTGTAGGGGAGTGGCAAAAGTTTCTAAGAGCGAGTTTAAGAGCAGGATGACAGGGACTAAAGGCTATGATCACCGCTGACCACACAGGCCACTCCAGGCCTCGCACTCTCCCTCGAAATGAGCTCACTGCTGTTACTCAGCATTTCCACAGAACCTGTTTAACACTCTAGGAGACTACATGTGTCCTTACAGCTGATTACTGCCAAAGCAACCGTTTAAAACTAAATCAGGCGGCTGACAGACTTCAGGGACACAACCACTACAACTAAACGTCAACACTAAAGCTGAGAATGGCCGCTCTGACTTTAAACAAGGTGAGATGCTTCCTCGACCGCTTCCCATGCTCAAATTAGCAAATTGTATCTTTGCACTAAAATAGAGCACTGAACTGTCTCTGACACCATCACGGGGAGGGAGTGTGATTATCTGTGGCACACCCCACTGAGAGCCATTCTAACAAGTAGGCTGGGGAATTCACCAACACCTATAAATAGAGACACATCAACGCCGAATATCTGGGTCCCCGGCTATCCTTTAACAAAACCACCATAAAACTAGCAAAAGAACATCCAAACCCAAACAGTGTCCACTATTGAATTTGGCTGGTATTCTAGTTGATTTTTAAGGATATTGTGCTTAAAATGATTGTATTCACATATTTTTTTTTGACCAAAACACTAAACAGTGTTGCTGACATGAAGGGTGAATCCCCTTGACACACAGTCGGCTACACTAGCTATTGAAAAACGAGTTGTGCAGGAAGTGGCTAAAACAATGCCTTTCCTCCCCCGGTGCTGTCATAGAGCCTCAGAGGAGCTCACGCTAATGACATGTCACCTACATTTGGATTTATGGTACTAAGCTTCACAATAAGAGAGGAAAAGAGCAAAGAAAATCCATCACTTAACAGTCCTGTAAGTGACCAGTTAGAGGAACTACAAGGGTTAACAACAAAATACGACATACTGCCACCCTGTAGTTATTACACAACTACCTCGACTGTAATGAACAAACATTAAATCAGGGCTCCTGACTAACTTTTTACACTGGTTGCCTATTTTTTTTTTTTATTTAGATACACCCATTAATACATTTTAGTTTAACTTCTTAAGAGAAATCAAAGACGTGTACACGAGATCTCACATCTCATCTCACTCATCTCTGACTAAATAATAATGAAAAATATGTTCAAAGGCAACTGTCTCCACACCCAGTTAGTGTGTCTTTGTTGTCATTTTAGGTGCCTGGCACCCAACAAGGGATTATTTGTAAGTAACTGATAATCAGTAACAGTCATAAAAAGCACTACAGCACTTCAACTACATTACAAGAACAAATGAATGTTTCTATTATTGTGGACACACCTTTCTCTCTGCATGTAGACGAACTTCTTCACAGACCTCATCCATGTCTAATATTTAATCACTATTTTTTATTAGTTTTCTTTTTGTTCACATACTGCAATATTTAATCACAGGAAATGATTTATAATAATCCCTGAAGCTCAACAGGAAGACAGAGACTGATAAAGACTCTTGAATCCAAAAGCTCCTGTAATCTTGTCTGTTGGAGATAACTTTTAACTTTTTGAGGGATGATAATGAGGGCAGACAGTTTCTGCTGACACAGATTTCTCTCAGAGACATCAGTCCAGTTATCTGGCATGATTCCAAAGGTTGGAGCAGTTTGGAGAAAGTTTAAGAAACACTTTTATTGCCTTTTTCAAGTCTTGCTGGCAGGCATGTCTAATCAAAAACTCTGTTTGCCTAAATAACATTTACCTGATGAAGGACTGAGAACAAGAATTGTTGTCAATAAAATAAGTACACATGATTAACTGCATGATATGATTTCTTGGACACACTATCTTGTATATACTTTTTGTTTAAGATTTTTAGTTTTTTTAAGTGTATAGTGTATATAAATGTCCCTATAAAATAATAAATCTTGGATCCTGATGAAAAAAAAACAGGCACATTTAGGTGGCTGGTAGCTATGAATGAGTACAAAAGGGGACTGTTAAGCCTCGGTGGAGGTATGCGCTCTACTGAGAGCCATTGTTTATGTATTGAATGTGTGTGTAAATATGCATTTGGCTGGAGGATTGGCTGACTTTTATTGATCTTTTCTATAAAAAAAAAAAAAAAAGACTCAAAAACTTGATTCCAATTAGTTCATCATTCCACATCGCTTTGTTTTCAAAACCTTCCATAAAACATATGGACGACACATTTATAGGTCAAAACACTGATGCTAGAGGTCAAAACAGAACTGATGTGCACTGTACCTGGTCAAACAGCTGCTTGCCAGTGGTGCTGGGCTGGATGGCAAACTCCAGCTCAGCATCCATGGTGGTGACGCGAACATTGACCTGTGGAAAAACATGAGAAAAGTTCAAAAGCTGACCCAGAGCAACAGAGAGGTCCTCACAGGTAGGGACCAATACGAGGTAAAGCATAGAGCACTTCTTTAGTGTGTGTGTGTGCGTGTGCGTGTGTGTGTGTGTGTGTGTATATATTTGGAAAGGGGGTGTATTTGCAGAGTAAA
Source organism: Spondyliosoma cantharus (assembly GCA_900302685.1). Taxonomy (NCBI): domain Eukaryota; kingdom Metazoa; phylum Chordata; class Actinopteri; order Spariformes; family Sparidae; genus Spondyliosoma; species Spondyliosoma cantharus. Next base: position 33,079 of record OMLP01015508.1, on the reverse strand, counting down.
CACACGGGGCTCTGTGTTTATCTCTGCTTTTTCAGAGCCAGACAGGCTGATTGAAGGGAATTCTGTTGCAAAAATCTGATGTACTTTTGGTAAAACATATTCAGTGATAGCTCAAATTTTTCATTTTAAGGAATAGTGTCATGAAGTGACATATTAAAACACTTCATCTGCTTCTAATTCACCAAGCTAAACAGAGGCACCATTGATGTTATAATGAATGGAGTGAAAAGAAGAGGACTTAAATATGGCAGCTACTTCAACCATTCACAGAAAAAAAGGCACGTCTTTCAGCTCTCTGGTTAATCATTGATAAGAACGGCCTGTGCATACCAAACGTGGTGGCCCATCTGCGTGAAACCCGCTTCTTGAGCAGCGGATCTTAATGTCCATTCACAGGGTTCCACCCCAATGATTCATGTGCAATTTCAAAACCATTACAAATAACGTGACCAGTGAGCTGCACAGAAAAATGAGAATTGACGTCAACCGTGCCCCATAATGGAGTGCAACAATATTCTGTATTGTAAGTTTGGTTAGTAATCAGCAAACGCCATCTGAATTTCACACAAAGGTCGGGCAACAATGCAAAAATATTTACAATAGTTGCTTTGAGGTAATGTACAGACTGACTTTCTTTTCTGTGTGTATAATGTCACATGTCTGGTATTTGCGGGGGTTATGAAAAGACACAGACCCTCAAAGTATTGACTGAACTTATTAATGCTCAGTGAAAGCGACACAAAGGGAGTAGTGGACACAGAGGGAAGACAGAGAAAGCCTGCTGACAGAGCCCTCCAGTGACATCTTTCATCTCCAGCTCACTGTGAGCCTCAGTGGTGAACAAATTCAGTGACGCACCACTGGAAAAGGGATGTCTGGGTGACTATCTGGTGACTCAGAGCTGCACCGATTCCTATGAAGCTGCACAGGCTGAGTAGGCTTAAACTCTGACAGAGGTGCCAAATCCAATCACAGCATTGGAAGGAAAGCGCCTCACCATGGTGCTGTTCAGGATATTGTAAGAAGACACCAGTCTAGACAGTGGATATTCAAGGTTGACCCGCTTTCATTTCATCCATGTGTTGGCAGCTTTCAAGTGAGGTTAGCAGAGTTGACTCACTTGGGATTTAAACTCATGATCTGTGGCAAGGCAGACTTTGATTTACCAAAACGAATGAAGTGAAGCACTCAGACTAGAGCTGAGCGATACAATCTTAAAACAATATCACAGTAGTTTTAACTAGAGCCCAACTGATGTATTGGTTGGCAGATCACAGATAAATCAGTATCGGCATATGTAGGTGGATATGCAACGACACGAAAACTAATTCAAGAGGATGTAGATGCAGAAAAGATGCAAAAGATGGTAGGGCAGCGAAGTTTGTTTTTTCAGTGTACTGATGTCATTTTAGACATTGTTACTGTTAAACAAAAATATTCTCCCTCCATTTCATATCTTTGTAACTGTTTGATAACCACATTTGAGGGATCACTGCAAAAACAATGTGTGTTTATCGGCAGATATATAAATATCTGAATTCAGTCTGGTGAGTTCATGAAATTACATCTTCTTACTGTAACGCAGCCTTTAAAACCAGGAAAAGGCAATAGTTATGTAAGAACACAATATAACAATATTCAAAAGCCAGGACAATATATAGTCTCATATCACAATAACGGTTTAATATAGATATACTGCCCAGCCAAACTGTAATACTACATGTTCTTACAATTCAAAACTTTTGGATTTAATTGTCCAACAGGGAAACCAGCTTCAATTTACAGCTAAAAAGCAGGGGAAGGAGGGGAAATGCTGCATTTACTTTGCACAGCAAAACAAAGATCCCCTTTCAGCTGCAGTGCCCCAGCAGTCCCTAGCTATCATCATCTACATTCTGCTGTAGCGAGACTCTCGACAACAACCACAAAATTACAACAAAAGTTGTCAGAAATTGCTCTAATAATTGATAGTTTGAGACTAGCTTTGTTTAAAAGCAATTTCACAATCTTTTAGTAGCACCTCTGATTCAGGATGCTTCAGTCAACATCTTTATTTACAGCAGTTACAGTTGGGAGCACCTAGAAAAAACACACCCAAACCAAATGAGCAGAGAATGGAACATGTGAATGTGTGGAGCAGACAAGCCAACAGAAACCAGCGAGTGAGTGATATCTGATCTCAAAGTAAGTCCACCAACGGTAACTTACAATAAACTGAGGCCATTCAGAGCGGTAAAGAAAACATGACACATATGCTAAAAATATACCGGGCAAAGACCCAGAGTTCCACAATGAGCAACTTTAGTCAGAGGAAAGTACAGACATCCATATTAACCATATAAAGCCCTGCTCCATGAGTCATAACAGTAATAACTGACTCAATCATTTTAGCTGCAGGAGCTTTGGTCCACAAATCTAACTTTCTGTAATGACATAGAATACGTTTTCACGCTCTTGGTTGAAGGTTCACAGCTTTAGTAACCAAGAAACAATAACAACAAGTAACACAAGCTCTCTGGTGATGCAGGCAATGCAGTAGAAAAAGCAGTTTAGGATTTCTTACTTTAAAACACTTTTTCTTACATAAAAATAAAGCTTATAAAGGATAAAGCCTTTTCACCTTTTTGTCAAGAGTCAAGATGAGAAGATTGATACCACTCTCAGGTTTACACTGTTATTACTGTAGTTACACCTAGAAGCCACTTAGCTTAGCTTAGCATATAGACTGGTAACAGCTAGCTAGCTCTGACAAGAATTAAAAAATTCCACCATCTTACACCTCTAAAGCTCACGTATTAAGACATTACATAATTTAATATGTTTAAGAAAGTTAGCCGTTCCATAATACATTTTATATAACGAGTTACTTATAACAAGCCCTGTGATCTTTAGGGCTGCAAGTAACAATTATTTTTGTTAACTAATCTATTGATTGTTTTCTTGCTTAATTTAGAAGTGAAAAAAATTGGAGCTGCTGTGGATAAATATCTTTGACTACAGCAGAGTCATTCAACCTGGGAATGAATACAGATTGTATCCTTTCCCACTGAAGACAAAAGCCAGATGTTAGTGGATGTTGGTGGGTTTATTGACCAATGTCATAGGGGGATCATATATCCCAGATCTATGGCTTTGAGGTAAGCCATAGAACAACTACAGAGGTAAATATTTGAGCTAGAGCTCTGACTAAGGGTGCTAATCTGTAAATTAATCAATAAAGTCATTCCTCAAGAATGCCAAATATTTCCGAGTCACAACCCCTAAAAGTATAAAGATACGCCGTCCTTTCCTGTTCTATATAATCATAAACTGGATATCCTTCCTTCAGATATTTCAATGGAGCTGCTCTGGGGCAAGTTAAAGAACTGAGGCGGTCATCACCTCAGTAGTTAAACTGTGAAAACGCTCCACTGCATTCTTCAGTGAGGACCATTCAATATTTAACCCTCCACATAGTTTGGCCGGCTTTACAAGAGTCTTTTGCAATTGGAGTCACCATGGGGATTCCACTGAAACAGTCTGAAGGCAATATAGTCATAAACGACAGCTACTACTTGAGTCTGGAGCAGAGGTACTACAGGGATGGAGAGCAGGCCCAAGAGCTGAAGTTCTAGAAAGTGACATATCTTTAAAGTCTACTTTCACAGCTCTGTCAACGTTAAATGCACGTAATTGAAGAATGACAGTTAGATCACCTGTCACCACTTTAGGAATTATGAATCAGGGCTCGAGGGCGTTCCAGCCCGATTGAGTTATCAATTATTTAAAAGAACAAACAGCAACAATAGGACTGGACATGAAAAGGAAACACCCATCCATGTTGATCGTGGCCACGCCTTGTACGGTTTGTGCCATGGAGCAGTGGAGGAAACAGAATTCTGGGACAGCCAAGGAGGACTATCGTTTACTTCTGACAATGTGTCATTCAAATAAGTGAAACATGAGTCACACAAGCCCCAATATAGGAGCCTTAACTGCTCCTTGAGTCTGGTCCTGCCACTGGGCATCTTGGTCCTTTGCAATAAGAAAAAAAATGTGTTTCTCTTTTCCAAACAGACATTGTTTAGAAGGTTTTTTTTTTAAATGATGTAAGGTATATGAAGGTTTCTGTACCGGTTGGAATCAAATTTAAAACAAGTTAGCACTTTTATCTTCATTTATCTTTGAGTTTCAGGGATTTAAAAAAATCCTACACGGTGATAACACAGTGAATGTTTTCATGACTGCTCGATCTGATTTGATGTAAGATAACTTTTAAAGGTGTGGTGACATTTTTGCATTGCATTTGACAACAGTTAGTAGTAAAGGAAGACAGACATGGTCAAGAGAAAGAGGGCCCAGACATGGGATGAGGATGCCGAATTTAAATTTGGAAATTATGTAAAGCGTGTGGCAGGAATCGTACACCCAAAAATGTTTGACCCACATCATTTGCTATGCAGATACAATATAACGTACTTTTCTTTTTGCTTCTTAGGCAACAATATTACTCTGATATTTTAAGTCAAACTGACACAAACTGAGACTACACAAGGTCTTCTGGGTATTTTCTGCACATAAACAAGATTAACACAGCTATTTTTTACGAGGCAAGACTTAAATATTACACCAATATCTAGCCTATATGTACACCTTAAGGTTTACTTGACTGCAGTTTCGGGTGTCATTTCCTTTCATCCCAGAAATATATATATTTCTGGGCTTGAGCCACTGACACTCTATAAAGCAGTTATCTCAGTACACACTTATAACCAAATTCCCCTTAAACCCTTATTTACATATCTCACCAAAGCTTTGGTGAGACTCTACATTTGTAGGATTAATCTGAGTGTATGAAGCTTTCTGGAGGAAACAGCATCAAAGGAAAACTTCATTAAAAAAGACTTGGTGTCCTTTTGATATTTTTGTACATTGGTCAGTGATGAGGCCATGTAGTGAATGACCGGTAAACCAGAAGATAAGATTAAAATCAAGGCTTCTTGGTATCATGGAAAAGAAAACAGTCTGACATTATCTTCCAAAAAGGCTGCTTTGTGGCAGTTGCCCTCGGCGTGCCGCTGCTATCAGACAGTGATGATGTCATTTCCAGAGTGACTCTCCTGACAACCATGAGGCCTTTTCTAAACAAACCGACAACATACATTAGGGCACTGACTGGGCTTTAGTCATTGTCATCACAATAGGCAGCTGTGGTCAACAGCAACCTGTCTGTGTCGCGATCTGAGCAGCAATTTCTGTTTCTGTTTTTACTAAAATCTTACCAATTTTGATCCTTTATTGAGTGTTCATTCACAAGAATTTAACCGCTTGTTTCAGGCCTCTTTGGGCTTTCCATTCTACCTTTAAAGTGAAGTGCGGGGGATAAATAAGGGTTTTCACTGTTTTACTCCATGTCTAGCAAATATCTATCATATTTTCCATGCTACTATAAAACACACATAGGCTACTATACTAGAAATTTCCAAACAGTGATGTGAGGGTGGGGCATGTGCCATGTGCGAATGTACAGTATGTAACAGCTGGGGTGGGGCAAATGAATGCATAAAATCTGCTCAGCTTCAGGACAGATTCATTAAATCATTTCTTCTTTTTTTCAACTATTATTTCGCTTTTCTGGAAACACTAAGTCACCGTTTCAAATCTTCACCAAGACTCCACGAAGACTATGAGAACCCACGATTAAGTGGGAAGCAACCCCCAAATTTCAGCCTGGATAATAGCTTCAAGAGACCGAAGGCAAACCTTGTATTTATCACAAACTCCTGAGGATGTAAACAAGACATTTTCTGCCCCCGTCGATCACGATGTTGCTCAAGTGTCTCAACATGACAAGAGTTCAAAGATATAGAACCTGCGACTGTGTCCGCCCACACTGTGAGCACAGTCAAAATGAAACAGAGCTCAATTATCCACATCCACACACACAGAGTTGAACAAGTCACGCAGTTCTTAGCTTGGGATGATGCTCGCTGAAACATATAGGACACCCCCAGGGTATGAGAAAAGCATGTGATTGAGTGGCATTCCCCTATAACACAGAGCTCACTGATACTTTTGTTACTGTTAAGTTTCTATGACATAATTACCTAATTAATCCAGTGAAAAACAGTATTGTTCTGGCTGTGATTCAGTCAATTAATGTGTTTCCTTACAGTTTAACAGAAGTAAGTTAATAAATGGACATGTCAAGTGTTTCACAGTTAGCTTGGAAGTTGAGGACTCTGACAGCATCGCTTTACCACAGGCAATCTGTCACTCCCATGAGGTGATGTGCGATTGATTTTCTCTAAATTAGCGACAGAAAAGTCACACTATACAGTCCAACATAAACATAAACATAACATAAACATAAACATACATAACATAAACTGACGCGTCTCAGACGTCAATAAATCAACTGCGCATCAAACACTGTTAAAGTTTTCCGTAAATATTGGCTAATATTCTTATAGTGTCCTGGCTTTAGCATCAGTATCAGTCCGCTACCATTCACTCTACCGTATATCTAACAGTTTACCAAAACCAGCTGTAAATCCAAGTTAGCTACATGAGTGTAAGAAAAAAAGAAAAAACATATTGAATTAAGTAAGTTAAATCTTCCTTTAACGTAACCTGTCATGTTTCAGTTAAGCCTGACTACCTGTAGAAAAGGAAAAAAAAGTGCGTTAACACAACCAACAGTGACTGAAAATATCAATAAATCAAATGGCTACTCACCGCTTTCGGCATTTTCCTGTCCTTTTCCTTGCTCTGTGCGAGGAGCCGTAAAATTAAAAAAAAAAAAAAGTGTTTCCACAGCAGATATGTGTTGCTCCGTTTGCCTGTACTTCTCACTGTGCCTTCCTGGAAAGAGAGAAAGAGGAGAAACGAGTTTAAGACACTTCGGCGTTACTTAAACCCGGGGTGAGGACAGCTCGGCACTCCTGCAAGCGACAGTCATCAGGATGAATCACCGCGACAGCCCGCAAGCTAACGGCTGCTAGCGAGAACATAGGAAGTTTCATACCCCGAACTTCAAAACAAGAGCACAAGTCTGGTCACCTGGGATCATGTGTATTTCTTACTCATCTTTATCACCTTTAACTAACCCCACCCCAAACATTTTTAATGTCAACCTTAACATAACCATTTTCAAATGTATACATTAAATTAATTGTATTGTTAAAGAATGACTGAAACACCTAAAACTAACTAACTGTACTGAAACACTTCTATTTTTATTGAGTCAACACTCAGTTACCTTTTCAATTAAACTATTTTGACTGCAAACTGCTCGAAAGCGGTGGAAACTTTCTCCAAGCTCAAAGTGTGATCTTTGCATTGCTTCATCATAGTGCAAAACCTCGAAATATAAAACTGTGCTTTATAAAAATTAGGGGTAAAAGGCACATCCTAACATTTGAGAGGCTGGAGCCAGAAAACAATTGCCATTTTTTGCTTGATATTTGACTTCAAGGTTGCCACAAATGATTATTTCAAATTGAAATACTCATCAATTACTTTTCATGTCAATTGTATTTAAATAACCCAAAATCACAAAGCACATTTACTCAGTGAGATTTAAAAAAATGTACATTGCACAAGGCCTGTAGCCTAAAAAATGTCTGAAAGTTTTTTTTGTCTAACCAGCAGCCCAAAACCCAAAGAAGCTCACTTCATAATAATATCTACTGGACAAAAGCAGCAAACTTTGACATTCGAGGAGCTAAAAGATGAAGATGTTTGAATGTATTTGCTCAGTAGGACTTACACGATAAAATCAAAAATCAAAAATTGGTTGACTGGTCTATAAAACAAGAAAACAGTTTGATCACAGTTCATTTTTAGTATAATCAATGAAATTCATATTTTTTCCAGTTAAATACCTGTTTTCTGATTAAACTTATTCTGTAAAACCATCAACCTTCAAAGCACATTCCATTCCAACCATTTTGTAGTTACTAAATGATTTTATTCTGAAATTTGATGCCGGAAGTCCTACATTTCCCTTCTACCTTGACACTACTGAATCATCCAGGCATCAGGCAGGTTAAATATGGTACTCAACTTGCCTCACCCACTAGCAATGATAAAGTTATAGTCTCCACCCTGCTCTGTTTCAGCCTTTTATTTTGACACCTTCATTTGCGAACAAACCCACACCCCAGTATCGATTAAATGGCAGTCTTTTACTTCAATACTGCTCTGCTTCGCGTAATAAAGTCGTTTTAAGAGGCAAATGCACATTGTTTCGTCACAAGATCACCATCAATGACAATTAAGCTATAACATAAAGCCTTATGGGGTATTTACAGGGTAAGAAAATGTAACATAGATCTTTTTCGGGGTATATTTCCACGGGAGTGTTGCGTTTGAGTGAAGTGGGTACACACCCACAGCGACAGGGAAATGATTCAAGCCCAGCAAACGAGAAATTCCACCTCTATGAAATGCGCCGACGGAGGACAAATGTTTCACAACAACACAAATCTTTAAAACTTTTAAAAGATCCGATCTCGGAGCGTTCGGATCGCGGGTGTGAGAACGCTGTCCTCTCTGCGGGAGATTCCCTGTGCTGCAGCCAGACACATCCTCACTGTAATCCCACTGACACCTGTTGCGAGATTTGCCTCCTTTGTGCAGAGAGGCGGAAAGTGCGCGGAAAAAAAGTGGCCCAAAGTGTGTTTTATGGCACCGCCTGAAGCTCGCTGTGCTGTGTGATGCAGTCAGTACAGGCGGTATAGATGTTGTTCACTTATCAGATCTTACCGGAGCTGATGGGGTCCAGAGATGAGATGAGGAATCGTTCGCAGCCGCGGATTTCCCCTCCCTCTGTTCACCCAGGCGCAATATGGCGCTCATCCACCCCGCTGTGCTGTGGCTGCCGGCCAAGCCTGTTCCTGCTGTCACCGGCAGGCTGCAGGAGCGCTGCGGGTCCACAGCCCAGGGGACTCTGAGGGGCCCCCCCAGCAAAAACCAGGACAGTTTTATTCTTGTTCAAGGGACATTTTGACTGAAGGTGGTTTTCCCCCTCCTAGGTTATGAATCTAGGACCACATAAAGGTCAATAAACAACTTACACTGATATGTTTTTATAAGTACATGATAAAAGTGATGAACTGACTCCAAGTACAGTTACTAGAGTATTGTACTTAAGTACAATTTGGAGGTAATGTTGCCCTTATTAACAGTATTAACATTTTCTGTTAGTTTGTTCTCCCACTCACATTTACTACTTTTCACTCCACTACCTTTATTTGAACACATTAGTCACTAGTCTCCAAATAATCAGAAATTCCTGAACATCAGATCAGATGAACAGTGAAAATGTGTATAATTTACATTTACTTTTTGATACCTAAGACTTTTATTTCCAGAATTTACTTGGATACTTAAATGTGAAAATATTTACTTTAAGTCTTTTACTCAAATACAATTAATATAGATTACTTTTACCCTTACCAAAGTTATTTTACTAACATGTTATCCTTACATAACTTAAAAGATCAAATTATGAGATACAATGTAATAACTGTGAAATAAAGTAAAAATAAAAAATCATGCATATGAGTTTAAAGTCATAACTAGTTATGATCTCAAGAAAGGTCAGAATTAGTACTCAAAAGGTCAAAATTATGGGGGGAAAAACTTTTAGAAATTATTAGATTAAAATCCTAATTCTGAGTTTCAAAAGTCAAAATCTTTAAATAAACGTTGACTTTTTTCTTTATCTCTTATCCTCATAATAATGTCTTGTTTTCATCCTATTTTTTCTTTTCTTTAATTGGCATACATGAGCCACCATTGAAACCACATGAAGGAGAAAACAATTGTTTGAGCAGAGACTCCCAACAGAACCTGTGACTGTGAGCACACAGGTTAAAACCTCAGATATGTGTCACCTGTGCTGCTGAGACGCATCACGGCACAAACTTTTCTGTCACGCTGTGGTTCACATGGGAAGTGCGCGTCATCCGGCCTGCACGGAACCAAGGAAGTGGTGCCAGGAGAGAGGGGAGGCGTCATAGGTGAGCCAACCAATCAGGTGACAGGATTAAAATAGAGCCGTATATATCAGAGGTTAGACATGCTTCGCCTCATAATACGAAACCAGAGGGTGATGTGACACGCTGCCTGCCTCTTTTTTTTACTACTTTAACCCTTCATCACCATTGTCACCACTACCACCATCCTCATCACTATGAGTCTGATAACTACAGTAGTTTTTGAGCCTGTTGAAAGTGTGTTTGAGTCTCAAACCAAACACACAGTTAATGTTTTTACAGGTAGATAGATAGAGCTGTCTGTTTTAGCAATGCAAAACATTGTTGAACTTGCCTGTTAGAGCACATGAATGAACTGTTTGCAGTGTGATGCCAGATGCAAATATATAGGCACTTTGAAAGGTCCTCTAAATACCTGGAGTTCCTTACTACCTGTTGTTTATCCGCTCTGTGCCCAATATGTCCTTTACTGAATCATTCTTTAGAAGATAAAACCAATCATCTGTGGGGACTGTTTTAAGAACAAACAGCTAACAGGCAGGGACTTCTCAGACAAGTGTGATGTGGACAAATACACCCACTGCATGACAGAAAAAAAGGTTGTTTTGACCAGTTATCTCAAAAATGAGGTAAATGATAAGAAGAATTTAGTTTCAGTTTTGATACTGAAGTACACTCATAGCCAGAAAATTACTTTGACAGAAAAATACAGTACTCTTAGACCTTTTACTAAAGTAATATTCTAACACAGTATCTTTACTTTTATTAAGTGTGACTTTTGGGTACTTTTTACAACACTAAGAATAAGATAGTACAGCAGGAAAGATCAAAGAATGCCAAAATGTTAAAGGTGCACTATGTAGTTTTGGGGAAGAAATAGTTCATCATAAGAGAAAGATCTTTATTGACTGATTTTGAATTTTTTCTAATGTCTAAACAAACTCGCTTTGCTTTCACGACTGAATAAACAACCTGAACTTAAAGGACAACATAATTTCATTGTTTATATTTGGCAGACCCTGCCACCTTTCCAGCTTCAAACAGTGTTCTGGGGACCTTATTTTCCTCTGAGAACAGCTTTTTTATTCAGTCATGTAAAACATACATATTTCTTAGTTTTAATTATCACCTCACTAATATTGTAAATATTAAAACTCTGAGTCTGAATTTCTTCCCCAAAAGTACAGGAACTTTTCATTGGCAGTGAAATGGGAGGACAACACATTGTATTGCAACAACATTTTATTTTTGAGAATACATTCATACACTTGTCCTTCCTCAGTGAATCATCATCACTGAATGTCTCTATATGTCAGATTTAGCAGGTTGTGTCCAGTCTCCTCTGGGCGACATCCTGGATGATAGCTGAAAGATGAAGACGTCTCAGTCAGTGTCATTAACAACCTCTGTAATGCTTCAAAAGAACCACTAGATAGCGCTCAGGCAATGTTTAAGACCATTACCCCTGGAGGAGTACTTATGACCAGATATCAACAGCTTCTAGAACATGTTGGTTTAACTCTGACAAGTTAGGAGAAGGTAATGTTTATACCTGTCATGTTTGTGTTGTAGCAGAAGTGTTCAAACTGTACCCAAGAACTTGTTGATGAGGGTTTGTGGTGACCCAGTTTCCATCCACAACTATTATGATTGCAGGTAATATATGAGGTTTTACTCATGATATGACAGATTGTAGCCCACAGTTTATGTCCAATTTTGAGCAGGTATTGTACACTGAAATTACAGACTAAATAAATACTGGTGCTGAAGATGTGTAGGTTTTAGGTAATATTTTGTCAAAAAATCAAACCTGGAGAAAGATTCTAAACAAACATGGAGCCATCAGAGAAAGCAGGTTTGCAAGTTAAAGTTTTGTTCATCGTAAGCAGAGGGATGTCTTCTGAACACGTGAAAAAATATACTGTATTGTCTTACTGTCCAGCAGCTCTCTTGCTGTGTATCTCTTCTCCAAACTTTTGTGAACCTCAGTCATCAGCCACGGGAAGAAATTAGTCTCGACATCTGGAAATCAGAACCACAAACATGATAAAACACTCATACTGAAATCAAATCAATGACTTCATCTCGCACTAGTCACTTCTCAGCTGTGTGCAGCGGAGTGCAACAATGCCCTCATGTGTCAGAAAGGAGAAAGCTGATGCTGGAGGATACTGCAGGTGAAGGCTGACCTTTCTCCACAGGGTCGTAAAAGTAGCCGTGGCCCCTCAGTGAGGTAAAGACTGCTGGTAAGAGGTCAGCCAAGTACTGCTGGGTGTACGCCCGGGCAGCAACCTTCTCTGCAGTCTCTCTTTCTTTCTTCAGCATCTCCCTCTGCTGGGCAATTCTACGCTCCTGAGGTCAGAGGAAACTTTTTTTAAACAAACGCTGGGTTATTATGTAAATTATCAAGTGTGTTGATTTGATTAAATCGTAATTCATAGAAAAAGTCCACTAGTACGCAGAACCAGATGCTTTTTAAGGACAGTGGCAACCTCATGATTGGTTGAAATAAGCAGAACAGGAACTGAGCAGGGATTGGGGTCAGTGATAGCCATCTATTTGTGAATAGACAGACCACGAAGCCCAGAAACTTAAGTTAAAAAACACACTGTGGGTGCAATTGAGCAAGAAATGGTGTTGCTCAACACCATTCAGACTAATGGTGTTGGTGTTGTTTAACTCCATTATCAGCTACATGGAGTTAAAGCTTGCAGGGCTCCGGACTAACTTTTAATGCTGGTAGCACTGGTGGGCCCAACTTTTTCATTTCTGTGCACCCAATAACATATTTGAATTGAATTTCTTAACAAATTCTGTAAACAGGAATAAAGGTGCAGATAATAGGTTTATTCATTTAAGTCACAGCACATGCAACAAGACATTTTAGAAACAAAATATTTTTTTATACTTTTTTATTTTTTTTAATTTTAAATCTGACCTGCTGAATATCAGGTGCACCGGTCCGATTAATGAAAATGTTTAGAAGCACTTGACAGAATTTGGGGGACTTTGAGCTCTGGCTAGGAATGCAAATTTTGAGCAGTTTCTTTAACTGATAGTTGGCTGCCTTAACTTTTGATTATAATGGTTAATGGTTTATCCGTATTAGTAGATGAAATGTTGAAAAACTGACTTGTTCAGTGCAAAATCAGACTAGGCTACATTAAGAGTGAGAAGAACAGATAAATAAACACCAAGTTACTTAATAATAAATAGATAATAGATTAAGTAAATAACAGAAGATAATTACTTTATTTTAACTGCGGCGCTCCAGCCTCTTGCTTTTCTAATATGTAATGATATCAGTTTGAATAGAGTGTGTTTTTGACATTTTAAAATGACAAAATATTTGTATTTTAGTTAAAGCAACATTATGTAGCATTAAGTAGCATTTTGTGCGATTTGGCGCCCCCACAGTTTCTGCATGCAACACCACTGTGTGGAGCTGACAGAGACACCATTCACCCTTTTACAAGACACTGTACCATCAACATGATTTTGAAGCTGTTATTTTAAGGTAAAAAGCTACACAAGGTTGGTTTTGAGAATTTTTATCATACCAGTATTTTGTGCTTTATTTTTTATACAACTGATTTGCAAGTATTTGCAATTTGTAGCAATATACATTTTAATGTGTATTTGGCTATCTCTAATTGTCGGTAAATTATATTCAGAAAGCTGTTTAATCGTTGAATGATTAATCAGTGACATTACTTGTTAAAACAAAAAACTTGCCTTCAAATCATCTATATCCTGTTACATGCAATATTTTTTGACTAAATAAGCAAAAGTCAAATGTAAAGATAGGAAAAAAGAATACTTAGTTATGAATAAATTCAGGTTTAATGCAGTGCAGTTAAACAGTGTAGCTAATATGCTCCATCAGGGCCCTGAGGTCAATAAGATTTTATTGACGACATACAGCCTATCAACTATTATTAGATCGTGATGTTCTTACTGTGAAACACTGATCGGTTCTCTTGATATGAACCTTTTACATAAACTTCTGTTGTGAAATAACCAACAGTGCGGCCATATAGAGTCACACTGAAATAGGTCTGTTGGTTCAAATGTCTAAATCATCGCCCAAGTGGCTTTTTCAGGATTCGATTAAAACAGATAATGAAAGGAAATGAACTATATATCTCAGTAATTTACATACTTTCTCCTCACTGTGGCGTCGCTCCTGCTCCTGAAGACGCTTCACCTCTGCCAGCTCATTGTTGCGGAGCTCATTGAAGGCTCTCTGCTGGGCCCTCAGACAGGCCAGTTCCTCTTCCTCCATCACCTCCATCAGAGACTGTTCGATTGTCTTACCCACCAGCACCTCCAACACTGGCTGCACCTCCAGGTCAAAGTCAAACAACTGCAGAGGATATTGTAGTAAGCAGTGTTAAAATGTGCATTTTGAAACATTAGGTGTAACTTTATCGTACTAGTAAACAATGCAGATGTTCTTTATCCTTAACGTCCTACATGACAATTACAATTCAGAGCCAGTTCTTCACAACGAAATCCAGCAGAATTGAACAACTTCATCAAATCATCAACAGGCTTGAGGCAATCAAGAGAGACAGGTAAGGTCTCATTTTTCACATCACGTTACAATCTGCTACAATCTACATAGGGCCAATAAAAAAGTTAATAACATGTGAATTGCTACAAATTCTTAAATGGAAAGCCTTTAGTAAGTCTTTAACTATTTAGGTTATGAATAGTAGAAAGAGTGGCCAGACGTCCCATTTGGATCACCTACCTCTCCCTCTTCTATCTGTGTTTCAACATCTTTGCCAGATTTAGCAGGTATGAAGAGTGGGGTTGCTGGTTTGTCCAGGAAAGCATCCGTCTGGCACTCAGTATCTGTAGCCACTATAACATCGCTCAATTCTTCCAGATAAAGCTCTGAACATAAAGGTCAGAGTATTATAAACTTGATTTGGTTTCCAACAGCATATCTGACAAACTCATGATAAATTTGCTCTGAAGTTGTCCAGAGAGATGCCTGACCTGTTTGGATTTCGATGTGTTTTCTGCCCTGCAGGGCCTCGGGAGTCATGGTCCTGAACTGCTCCCGGGCTTGTTTTCTCCTCCTGATCTCCTGCTGTCTTTGTATTTCAGTAGGGTGTGTCTGAGCCGCCTGTCAAAGGTGGGTTATGATACACATTTTGAAGTGGTTGGAAGAAAGGCAAACATACCAGTGATTAAACATAGTAAAATTGATCAAAAATGTAAGGTTGGGAGCATTTCCATCACTCAAACTGAGTTTGGTGGAGGTGCTCTTTGAATAGACATACATGTAAACATTATAAGAAAAGCTTCAAGGCACTCCCTAGTCTTTTAAACTATTAAAATACAGTTATTGTCACCGCATGGTCACAGGAGTCAAACTCCCCGAGGAAGGTTTGAGGCTGAAATGCATCTGAAATTGTTTTTATGGTCTAACAGGACCTTGCCATCACAATAATGGCATTTTAATAGGTTAAAAGAGAATGCCTAAGAAATTTTCTTGTCTTTCTAGTAAAATGGATGTTCATACTTACAGTTGGTATGATGTGTTGGCCATGAGTGTTTCCTCTGACAACACGACGGTCATACATAATATTTCCATAATTACTCTTCATCCTACATCAAAGGAAAAATGCATGGCAGTCATGAAGTTGCTAGTCATTAATACTTGTTAGCCTGAAAGGTGTAACAGTGAGAATGTTGTGATGGTCTGCAACAGCTGAATAAGCTGGAATTTAGTTGGAATATACAGTATTTATTTTATCTAGTCTAGTGAATTTATGATGTACAAAAGCTTATCATTCAGTTAACCTTTGTTTTCAGCTAAAATGTTCTCAAAGTATCAAGAGTAAAAGTACTCATAGTACAGAGTGGCTTTTCTACATTATTAAATACATTATTTGATTGGACTTTTGATATTGATGGTTACTGATGTGCAAGTAGCATTTAAATGTTGTATAGGTGAAGGTGAAGCCCATTTAACTGATTAAACTAAATACTGGGTGGGGTATAATCTAGAATCATATTTTATGAGCTGAATATATGCTTTCTATGCTAAAACTTTATCAGTAAGTAACGACTAACTTGTACCGAAAAAAGTATAATGTTCGTCCCTGAAAAGTACAATAAAAGGGATGTACTCAAGTAAAGTAACGTTAGAACTAAAGCGTCCGTGATTACAGTACTTGAATAAATTTACTTAGTTACTTTCTACTAATATCTATTTAATTAGGTATTTCATCAGCAGGATAATTTGCTGATATATCCTGCTAAATATTACGATGTTTTCTGGCTGTGGTGGCTAACGCTAGGTCTATCTGTCTTCATGTAGCTAGTTGTACTGAAGCAACATTAGCGCTCTGCACAAACATAACAAACGCAGCTTAGTTACTGTTCAAACGGAGGTCCTCTGTATTTGGGGCGGTTCTCAACAGGTCTGGGTCGACTTGAGAAGGTGTAAGTTTCGTTTGGATCTCTGTGGCTCCGTGAAACAAATGCCATTTTTAGGAAACGGTTAGAAACCGGCAGGCACCGTGGTTTGACACTTAACGTTAGCTGACGTTAATGTTTGGTTGCAGGCAGAGAGGATATGGAGCTGTCGAGCTGTCGTAGCAACCGTCTCCAGGAAATGGAACTTAACGCTCGTTACGTAACTTCCTATTAAAACAGGAGCTTAAAACTTTATTTATTTATTTATTTATAACTTCAACCGCTACTACTGTTTTCAGTTATCTGTGTATTGCTACGGCTACGCCAATGTCAGAGTAACTAAGTATATTTACTCGAGTACAAGTTTGAGGCAGTATTTCCACACACATTCATGTGCCTTTCATACTTAAGTCATTATATCATCAGAAATTTTATATTTACGTACATTTAATCTCAGATTTTTACTCAAGTACCATTCATATGTATGACTTTCACTTTTGCCAAAGTGATATTGTAACACGATATCTTTGTTGTTACTCAAGTAGTACTCTAGGTTTACTAGTAGTAAGTTACTACTAGTACCTCAACTACAACTACTGCTACTAGCTTTTACTACTATTGCTGCTATAGCCCACTTCTACACTTACTGCTATGACTATCAATATGTAGTAGTAGTAATAGCAACGATAGTACTACTATTCCATTACTACCACCACTAGTATTTCTACAACTACTACTACTATTACCAGTACCACCATGACCACTGCACTGCACTAGCCTATTTGTATGACTGCTATGACTTCACTACCACCAATAGTAACATTTATAATCTTATTTTATCTTATTAGGTCTCACCAGTAGGTCATTTAGTAGCTGCTCTGGATCTTTACATCATTAATCTTCCTCAGCAGATGGAGTTTGTTGCGGAGGTGTAGACATTCAAATTTCTTCCTATCCATGTTAGTTTAAGGATAGAAAAGTTCATTCTTGAAAATCAAAAGCCTAATGGACCTTGTGGTAACATAGCTTTGTCAAGAATGAGCTGTCAATCTAAAATAATAATAATAATAATAATAATAATAATACTAATATATAAATAAATAAAGATGATGAGCCCTTGTTGAAATGCTTTCACCACTTCGAGTGGCTTTTCCTGTTCTGTATTTCAACACATCTCAGAGTAACCTGTTGATAAGGTGACCCCTTCCTGCGCAAAGAAGTTGAAAGGTGACAAAAAAGAACCTTGTATTGCTCGTTAAGCACCAATAATGAGTAGCTTGAGAGGACCTAAAGAGTTAGAAAGTACAAATTCAGATAAATAAAATAATAATAAATACTCTAATTGTACATTTTCTACTTTTTGTCATTATGGTGTGAGGTGAGACACCTGTTGCACCCTCAACTTGTTTGCATACTGAAACTGTGTACAAACAAAACAAAGCTGCACACTTGAAAACTTGAAAACAGATTTGTTTTGCTCACAGGCGACATTCAAATGTGGGCGACGAGAGGCATTAAAGCAAAGGAAAGCAGAAACTCAACTCAAGAGGATGTTAACCACAAAGAGCATTTTCAGCTCCACGAAAAGTCTGAAAGTGTCAGAGAAAAGCGGGGCACCAAATTGAAACTGTATTCACGAGGACAAAGGTGAGAACTCTGTGGTCAGAGTGTTTTGTGTCTCGATATAAAAAGTTTTCACGACCAAGATGATCTTGGCAAACTTTTGCCTGCTTTTTTTGGTGACGTAACAGGCCACACTCACGATTTAATTAACTGAACAAAGGATTATTATATAACATTTCCAATAAAACTATACTCTATTCACAGCCAAATATAGCCAAGGCTGGAAAGAGAACCATGGCGGAGCTGCGTCATACGTTTTTGATGTATTTTAAAAGGAATAATAAATGTTTGATCAGAGAAGGGGGGAGGATTTTGTGTCACAAAGAGTTGGGATTTGTTTGTTACAGTGTGTACGTTTCAGCTGTCACAAACCATTGTGCATTGTTAAAGGGTAAACAGCTCTGCCTGCCACTGTGTGAGACTTCTCTCATTAGTGTTGACTGTCAGCCATGAGATTATGCAACCGGCGGGGCGTATATCCACACTTCCATCTGTTTTATCCATGGAGTAATGTACTCACAACATCATCTTTTTATCATTTGCTGTTTTGAAAACAGAAGGTCGGCTCCCAAGGGAATCAGGAAACAAGGCGGTAATTAAAGTTAATGGGCAACCAAGTGGGAAAAGGAGCTATTAGTGAAAAAGTGATTGGAATTTAGATTGGCTAAGAGTCAATAATGGAAAAGACAGTAACTGTAGGCAAAAAGCAGGACACAGGGACACTTCAAGATAATCTACAGTAAAACTAAATTTAATCAGCAAGACTCTCTCTTATTATGTCATCAAAACTCCCTTACTCATGGTTCATATGATAACTAAACCATCTCCATGACAACTGAGCAAATTCCATCTGCTGAGGAAGTCCACAGAATGTGGCTTAATGTTTAGTGAAAGGCACTTGCAATAAGATCATTCAAACAATTTTTTCCAAGGTCAAGACTGAAGCATCAGTCTCAAACACAGACATCTCTGAACGGATGATGAGTCCAGCCAAAAATAATCATTATCATGTCATTGTCAACTCACCCTCATGTCACTTGGAAAGTCGGGTGAAGTTTCATAGTTCACAACACATTTGTGGAGCTTCACAGCAAAACAGTGTTGCAGTGGGTAGATGGGTACTTGTTTTAAAAAATGTAAAACAAAATCATAAAATGGCTTCATACAGCTTGTCCAGGGTGATCCAAGTCTTTTGAAGCCCTGATTACACAAATTGATTTGATAAAAACATAATTTTCACCCCCAACACATGGTCAAGCTCCTGGACACACTAAAACAAGGCGTTTCTAACACTTTTAGCTTAGCAACTACAGAGGAAATGGAGATGTAAACATTACTATATGTATTGTGACATTGATTGACACTCATTACTGGAGTGCTCATTAAATTGAATACACTGGCATGCTGTGAGCCTCAGCCTTTCATACTCAGTGAGAGGTCACAAAGGGCTGAACAGTAACGACACAAAGCACACTGATGAAGGCTGGTCAAAACATTCACTGTGACCTCTGAAAAAAAAGAACAGCTAAAGAACAACTGTTCATTAACTGACTGACTGTTGGCTGATGCGGTTAAAAGGTGTGTCTTCATGCAGGCATGAATAAGCTGGTGCCTCTTATTTGTGTTGTGTTACAGTCTGTGTTGTTTCCCTGTATGTATTCATTGCTGAGTTTTTTTGTGTGTCTGTCTTTTTGTTTATTTGTCATTGTTTCTTATGTTATATGTATTTTAAAGGCCCTTCTAGGTACACACATTGCAAATTTACTTTGGAGTTTTGACTGATGCATTAAACTCAATAAATGTGCCTGTAAGATACATATGATGAATACTTCACACATGAGTTAAAATAGTTGTAAAGTGAGAAATGTCAGCTGGAATTGACCGAAAAACAACAACTGAAAACCAGTTTCTAAAATTTGAAGATCTGCTGCTTCTTTTCTGTTTTCTTGATAACAAAATCAAACTTTGGGTTTCTGGATAAATAAGCAATTTAGGGGTTAATTATATTCTTGGACATTGGTTTATTAGCCATGCAAGTGATGTGGCTATGGGTAGGAAAATGTGCATCTGTCAGTGTGTCCAACACTTTGATGGTGACTGAAATATCACAACAACTAGCGTATTGAATGGATTGCAATGTTATTTTGTAGAGACATTTATGGTTGGATTCTTCTGACTTTTATGAGTTGATGACTGTTTTTTTTCCATTCTAGTGTTTATTTGATAGTATGCATCATAACCTACCATACACTACATCATTTATAGCCAAAGCTAATTTGCAATGTCTGTCCCTAGACTTTAAAATACATCAAAGTCAACACCTATAGAAAGTACAAGATGGATCGCCATCAAATTTGGTACTAACATTCAGCCACAGCTCTATTTTGTGTCAAGTGATTATGCACAAATGTTAGAATGCTAACCAGGGGTGTGACGATCCGCATCGATACATCGATTTAATGATTCAAAATCTAATACCATTGATGCAAAGTGTAAACATCGATCCACATTATTATCTTTAGGTTACACCTTTATTTTGAAATTCCCTTTTGCCAACCCAACCATTTAAACAGTTCAAGCACCTTGCAGGTAATGGCAAGCTACCAGAAAATAGACAACAAGGATATTTATTCAACAGTGTGGAAATAACCTGGATTTTATCTGGAGGAGATGGTGATTGGTGTTAGCATGCTGTCATTAGCATTTAGATCAAAGCACCACTGTGCATAAGTACAACAGAGCTGCTGGCGTAGCTGTAGTCTGCTGTCTTATTACTTTTTTTATATTCTATAGACCAAACCAATAGCTAGTCAATCAAGAAAATAGATCATCAATACTGAAAATAATTGTAGCCATCATTAAAAGTTCTGGTCCAGTCCAGAAATGCTTTCACTGATGTTCGTCATGACTCAGTAGATTCAACTGTTTTCGACAGTGTTTAAGAGGATGTTTGGATATTACCTACAACCACCAAGTCTTTCGACAAATTCTCAAAGATCGATAACAGATATGAGCCGATGACGCATTAAAGTGTCTTAACATTTAAAATGTTGCTCAGCAGTGGTAACATCATAGATCACAGTGAAAGGTTGTGCATTGGCCTTTCTTTTCAGGGATGATATCTTTAGGATAAAGATAAAGTAAGATTAACTTTATGAAGCTTGTTTTGCTGACAATGCGTCATATTCATGCTAATTGGGCTCTGTGGTTGTTTCTGAGGCTTGGTCGGGATGTTGTGTTCCATTATTGTGTAAGGTCTTCCTGTTTTTTTTTCTCCTGTTACGTAAACCGTGAGTTTACTATTTAACAAATGCTTCATTGTTTAATACACAAGCCATGCTTCACAAATGCACACATTCCTGCAGGCCTTTTGTATCTCGATGCAGATTTTGGTTGAATAATATAGAGTTGTTAAGGAAGGAAACCAAGTGTTACAGAACTTCAGAGAGGAAGAGGTGGCATCAGCTCAGAGAGAAGAGGAACTGCAATTCAGAGAAAAACCAAATCCGCCCATGTGACCATATCTGGTTTCCTTCTGCATGAGCATATGTGCCAGAACACGCTGTTCTCAATGCTGAATGAAGCCCGCTCGCCTCTGTTATGTAACAAGTTGAGCAATGTGAAGTCAGGCCAATCCAGTCACTCTCAACCATTTTCTCATTAATTCTGCTGCTAATGCATTGACTGGGAGGGAGGGGGAGCAATTCAGGACCACCACATCCATTTCAGACAAGAGCTCTCTGAAAGGTCACATAGAAACACAGCAAATACACTTTTTTTACTTTGTTATTTTTCTTTTATTGTGTGACTTCTCTTACACATATGGGAATTTTTCTCTAACTATTGCATTCTCACTATTTACATTTCAGTACGCAAATAAACAAAGCATAGATCATCGAAAGAAAAGTGCTTTAGTGTAGTGGAAGAAGTGGACAAAGGATTTACAAAAAGCCAAAAAAACGTTGTGCTCAACTTTCTAGACTGTACATATATCAACAAACAAATCACAGACAATCAAAACTCATAGCATATTTTATCCACAGCTAGCTGTGTTCATAGCTTCATTGTGGTGGACTAGATAACTATCACAAACTACATATTTTATATTGTGTACTCTAAATAGTACTACTGAGAAAGTGCAGCCATTGAGGCGGCACATAGCTGACATTCAATCAAAGTGAACCAGTGAAAAATGAACAGATTGGACCCTCTGTACATACATGAGCATTTCTCCAACTCAGTGGGCAGAAACACAGTTTTTCTGTCTAACTGACAAAAGAACATTGACAAGGGAAGGAGAAGAGGAGGAAGTGGCTGTTATTATTAGGCCAAGCTCTCTTGCTATTATCAGAAAGACACAATCCGTCCATATTAAGTTCTCTCAGCTAGAAAGAACAGATCCAGATCATCAAGGCTCTGAATGAATAAGAATCTTGCCAGACGCTAACTCTGACTCTAACTTCTTCAGCTCTGCCCACTGACATTGAACACGAAAATCTGATATGAAAAGTCAATCAAACATAAGACTCCTTGGCATAAGACAATTCCTCAAACACAGGCTGGCTGCATCTCCGTGACACAACCTCACGATGAGCAGCAGACACAGACTCGGACATAGCTCTCTGGCGGAAAGGCTGCCGCCGCTCGACAATGTTGCCGTTGTTCTGTGCTGCTTGAGCAAGACAGTTTATATACTGGTCGCCAGAACAGGAAGGTGGGAAGTCATAATTTACAGAAGATGGACGGGACCTTCTCTCAAACTCTACAGCATCATGTACAGTCATTGATCCATACTGTGGAGGAAGACCAGCCTTCTGCACTGCGTGCTGGTATGGTGGAGGCCTGCAGGGCAGCTTGCTGTCCGCGAGTTTAAACGATTCGATGGCAGACAGAGGGCGCGGTTTGTGCAGGAGGAGCTCAGCTGATGGATCTGCTTCACTTTGAGAGTCCTCCTGGAGAGTTTCACAGGGGAAGGAGTTTTCTTTCTGAATGTCTTTCTTCAGGCTGCTCCTGCTGAAGGCCCCTAAGCTCTTGGTCCTCATGAGGACTTTACTGGTGATTCTCATGGACTGTGAACGCCTCTTCTCGTCTGTAATCGGTCTGGGAATTTCCTGCTGAGCCTTTGCAGCCATCGAAGGCTGATTGGTGCTGTTTGCTCTCCTGGGGCAGGATGGCGATGCCACAGGGGAGCTGGTGAAGACGGACCCCTCTGATTGATTAGAGGCAGTGCTCTCCAGAGAAGAGCACGAGCAGTCCTTAGCACGACTCCCTGCCATGTATGGATCCATGTTGGAGCTGCTGCTCAGTTTCGGAAAAGACAACACCGGCCTCACTCCACCTCGTCCTCTGAGCAGGAAGGAGTCATCTGAGATCTGCTTTTTCAGAGGCTGCTCCTCGAAGTCCCTCCTCTCCACCGAGCAGTCGTCATGGCTCCTGGCATGGCTGCACAGGTTCTGGAGATCAGGTGAGAGGAGGATGATGGGCTCAGAGCAGCGGCGGTTAAACGCTGGCTTCGGGTCAAAGTCAGCATCAGCTGGCCAAATGGAGGCAGTGAGGCTGGGGCTGAGGGAGGAAGACGACCCAATCTCTCCATGTGTGGAGCTGGCACTCTCTCCGGCCTCTCCATCTCCATCTGGGTCGGTGCTGTCGTACGCAGAGTCGTGATGCTGTGAGGACAGTGAGTCTGCAGAGTGGGGGAAAGAAGGACATGATTAGGATCTTTAATTTTTACTACTATAATTACTTATTTTCTTGTACAAATATGAGTTGAATTTAACTTGAGTAAAGGACTGTACATAAATTATTATTGGGAAGGTGAGGAGAGGGTTTTTTAATTCATCTATTTCTGTTAAGTTGAGGTGGTCTCAAAGTTTTGGGAGCGAAAGGAAGTGTCTTTAATTTTCCTATTTTTATACTAGGCTATTTCTATTTGATTGAATCTATTTATTGCAGGATTTACAGTTGATACAGATTGAATAAATAAATAAAATTAAATGTGTCTAAAACACGCGTTTGCTGGGTTTTTCCATAAACAAACAACATTCACATCCCTGTAAAAGGGCTTAAGTTTGTAGTTACTAGGAGCAATATCTTTAATATAATAATAATCGTAATAACTTTTTACGATCATTTTGGCAATTCGTCTCCTAATATGCTATTTGTGTTACATAAAAATTCTTGTTCCCTCAACATATTAAGCTTGAAATCATCGTTGAGTTAAGAAATTGTGAAGAAGGATGTTGTGAAAGTCAAGGGGAGAGTCCCCCCCCCAACGCCTAAATACATTTCATGTCCCTAAATGGAGATAATAGAGACGATAATAAAAGATTTGAGTGATGCATAAATGTACCTTCATCAGTATCCAGCAGATTTGGGATATTCTCTCCAAGTATCTCACAGTTCTCAATCAGGAACTGAGTTAGCTCTGTGACCTGCAGCAAATCAGATAAAAGAAACATGATTAGTAAAATGAACAATATCAAAACCTAAACTGAAAATTAGATAAAGAACCCTGAAAAATCAAAGCTGATATTCAGAGTAGATGCAGTACCGCTCTTCATTTGGTCCTGATGGTTGATTGTTTTTTTTATTAGCATTTAAGAGCTGACAAGCATCTGTGCAATCTTTCTTATGAAACCTTTTTGAGGTTTTCTGCAGTCGGAACCACAAAGCTTCAAAGAGCCAAAAGTGAGAAAGTTTACTCATAACAAGACTCTTTACCTTTTCAAGCTTCTCCTTCTGCTCATCCAGCGGGGTGCCGTCCAGCTGCAGCAGCGTGGGGGCGATACACACCGCCAGGTTGTAGGCGTCCATCTTGTTGGTGTCAGCACTCTCGACTATGTGATGGAGGACGCACAAGAGATGTTGCAGGAGGAGTTTGTTCGCCACCGGGAGCTGGTCTACCACCCTGAGGGGCGAAGGAAGAAGAAAAAGGAGAACAGGAAGAAGAGGTTAGCTTGGCGCACTTTTTTTCATTTAACACTTCTTCCCTCTTTTCAACAGAAGACAGACTAAAAAAAGAGAAGTGGTTTGTGTTCAACCTACATATGTCTGACATTGTGAAAGCCCCCAAAATATGCCAAACTCCATTCAAAATGTCACCTATTTACATTTGACCACATAAATAACCAAGAGATACAGCTGCAGGTGAATGTCGCACTCTGAACTCATTAGCAGGCATTGATTGCTTACTTTGTGATTTCCAGAGCTCTCTGCTGGGGGTCTTCGTTGTCCAGAGCTGTCATCCAGGTGTCATAAAGTTCAGATGCCAGCAGGCTGCCAGGAAGTTCCTTCAGAAAGCTCTGCAACGAACAAGAGAGGTACGGTGAGACTCAGTACTTATTAATAGAAACGATCACTTGACTGTGCCACTTAAGTAAATTGGTGCTTATCTTTAAGATCTAAGGATGAACTCGTGTTAAGGAGGAAACTCTTATTTAAGATGCTTATGTTATAGCAGATTAAATATTAGAGGTACAGTTGTGAAAAGTTACAAGTTAGTGTAGTTACTCAAGGCCTATATTTAAGTACAATTCTGAGGTATTTTACTTGGGTATTTCCACTTTCTGCTACTTTCTACTTCTACTCAGCCACGACTGCTTTTAATCTCTGATGACCTGTATCAGGGTTTCTAAACTGTGATCTAGTTCAACTCAAGTAAGAGATATGAGCACTCTTCCACTCCTGTGGTAGTGGTAGTACGGTAACAGCAGCTGAAGCCGTAGTAGCTGCGGTTGTGGTACAGTAGCAGCGGTGATGGCCGAATTAATGTAGTAGGAGCATCTGTTGCAGATGTAGGTAATTAGGAGTAGCAAGCACTGGTGCTTACTTTGAGCAGCCCGACAAGCAGGACGACTGGTTGGCCCTCCATGTCCACCTCCAGGCCACTGTTCAGCTGCTCCCTGATGTCCCTCATGTTCTTGTTGTTGCACGGCCTCCGAAACACTCCCTCTGTCGACGGCCCTTTCTTCCTCAGCAACACCAGCATCTCCTGGTGAAGTGACGGGGGCAAAGGGTAGAGGAGGAGAGGTGAGAAGCTGTGTGTGTGTGTGTGTTGGGTGCCTGTCGAGCTGATGCTTATCAACCTTATGCTCAGCTCATGCGCTCGCATGGTTTCCTGCCTTAGAATCACTGGTAAAGGTCAAATAAGCAGGTGCCTGATCAATGTTTGTGCTCACAAAGGATCTTCAAAAAATGCTTGAAAAGGCACACAAATCTTCAGGACAATCATTTATTCTGGTCTTGTCAACCAGCAAACGTTATGTCAATGTAGTAACCATGCTCTGATGTGGGCAACTAGGCCAAAAGACTCGCATGTTTTGTTGACATGGCCAGAACAAATTGGGGAAATTGACATTAGACATCCTTTTCCTGAAGAACTGTGTGCGTGCTACCTTTATAACATTTAACAGCTGTCCTATGTTACTTAAAACAAGACAGCAAACTTTAGGAACAACCAGACAGCGAAGGGTAAGAATGACATTTTATTCTGCGACTAAGCAGTTCAGAGAAACTCGACTGGCAAGTGGATGTGTTGAGATGATTGATGTGACATTTAACATAGAAACTCGACTTACTGTGACTGGTTTGGGAAGTGAGCACTCGTCTGGGCATATCTTGCAGAGGGGCCGTCCAAACAGCTGCGGCTTGGTGTCTGCATCAGATCGGCGCACCTTGCTGATGAAACTAGAGCCTTTCCTGAGCCTCCTCACCAGGCTCCACTTGTTTTCTGAAGGGAGCAGAAATGTTTCAAGCATTATTTGCATATTCAAAATGTTATATAACATTCACATAATTTATCTCATGGCAGCATCTTGTGCAACGCAGCAACAAAGAAACACAGACGTGTCAAAACAGTTTTCTTCACTTCGCCCTTATCATTAGCTACATTTCCTTTTCTGTTTTCTGTGGTCGTTCTCCTCGGCCTCATGTTGACACACATGGCACCACTAATGAGCCCCACCCTCCAGGCAAACTGACGCTTTCAAACTCACCAATGGGCTGCTGCAGCCTCTCCTCCTGGTTATTCAACTGTTTTGGCAGAGCAGAAGTCTTTGCATCGCCCTGGCAACAAAATAAAGAAAAGGCGATGTGGTGACGAGCGTGCAAGTGGAACGAGAGCATGCAAAGGGGAACTAAGGGAGTTTTTTTTTTTCAATCACCCGGCAATGCAATCGTCGCCCTACATGCCTGCTAACATGTGAATGAGTGCAGAGTGAATCACTCGCACTACAGAAGCCAACAATCGATCAGATGTAGCAGTATTTGTTATCATCAAGCATGAAAATCTTTTCGCTTTAGTGTTTTTGCAGCTAAAAGTGTAAGCATTTCAGAAGCAGAAAAACTGTCTAATGTCCCTTCAGCATAAGTGGAAAGGCGCAGCTGTCTTTCGCTAACATGTTTTTTTGCGCTTCAACATCTTTTAATTTCAAGACACCAGAGAAAATTTTACTTACATCAAGTGGAAGCTCAATGAATTGTTCCATGCCACCTCCTGTTAGAGTTTTAGTCTAGAAGAGAGACAGAGAGAAAAACTATTTAATAAGAGATCCTTTAAAGAAAACAAAAACAAAAAAAAACATTGGTTTGTTTTGGACATGGTGAAGTGATCGCTGAGAGACTCACTGTGATGCTGCCACTCAACACCTTCATGAGGACGTCTGGCGGTGAAGAAGCACAACCAACCCTCGCTTTTGCGTCTTTAATTTTCCTAGGGTGGCAAAAGAAAATTGTCTTCAAAATCTTTGCACTCTCCTCACATTTCTTTGTCCGCAATTTGCTTGAACATTTCTGCACAAAACGTCTGTTATTTGAAGCTTTTTTTGACTGTCAACCCGATTGCGTAGCGAAATAATCCAATGATGCACACAGCGACACAATCAACACTGCTCTTCCAGATTTAAAGATGTTATCATGCAGTACTCTAATCTACGTTATCTAATACATTCATTATTGTTTTTAAAAATGTAATTGAACTGATAGTTAGCTGATAATCATGTACTCCCTGCAGCAATACTATATAGTCAACATAGATCATATCGCTCAGATGACGTCCTATATGTCAATTATATTTGAAAGGATGTTAAAGCCATTTGTGGACAACACATATATTTATAATAATGATGTTTCTTACCTGTGAAGCGTATCTAACCAGCGTTCTTTTACCTCAGGCGACCTGTCGGCAAAATAACAGCATGGTATGAGTTACTAATCCACAGAGAGAACCAAACAGGCCACGCAGAAACAGTGGGAGGAATGAGTCGAAGAGACAACCCACAGTCTCTTTTAACAACTCCGGTGGAAAGTGTAACTCAGTCATGGGAACAGGAAGCAGCGTCACGGCGGGCCCCAGTCAGACACCTTCCACTTCCTCCTAGACTCAACTTGCTGTGGTTTGGTGTCCATCAGTGGAAACATGACGACGACACAGATACGTGAACCTACACGCTCACCTGAAGGGGGGTCACGTTTTGATAGCTTGACCTCATTAATGCCAGGCGGCTCGCAGTGCCGCGGCACACAATTTCTCGCAGGTTCCACAATCACCTTCATTTGTGTGAGAAGGAATGAAAGTTTCACACACTGAATCATTACCAGAGACGTATCATCCAATCACATGTCTCGTTTTCAAACAAAACAACTCAGAACTTGTCGGGGGATTCATCATTTTGGAAGTCAAAAACAGCTTTATGGTTTTATTAATTACTTTGCGAGAAACGTGGGAGTCCATGAACAACACGAATGACTGCATTTCTCAACTGCAGTCATTCATAACCTTTGATGAGGCCACCATGCCATTTACTGAGGAGATACATGTACTTTCATTCCTTTAAGTTGATCATATTTTCTGGAGAAAAAATCAAAACAGTGTTTCTCCTGTGCTTCATCTTTATTGTAAAGGCCAGTATTTCCAGATAGCCAGTTGTCAGTCAGTTGATGTTAATCCCCTGACATGGAGTTTGGTTTGGCGGCCAGCTCCGCACTTCCTTTTTGCAATCCCTTGTGATGCTACAGAATGACTTTCTCTTTAGTACTTCCCTGTTTTCATGTAGGTCACAAATCATATGACCATTTACTACAAGTGTGAATATTTCAAGAACAGCCTCAAATGTCACTTTTCTTGTGACCAACAAAAAGAGACGGTCAAAACAGAATGTTTGTTTCAAAACAGAAAGTTTGTGTGTGTGTGTGTGTGTGTGTGTGTGCGTGCATGCGTGTGTGTGCACGCCTATTCGTGTTGCATAAAACCAATTTGACCTCAAGACCTTTAAAAGAAGTAGTTTATATGAGTTTATTCTTTATTAGGAACACATTAGCTTCCACAAAGAGTTCACTCATCTTTCTGGGGTTTTTGGAAACACAATAACAACAAAAATACTGACATAAAGATCTGTATGGTTACTATGAAGCTACAGCCAGCAGCCAGTTAGCTTAGCTCAGCACAAAGACTGGACACTTACCGAAGCTAAAGGAAAAAAAAGAAAAGAAAAGTAATGTTTCTTCCATATACATGTGCTGGCTCGGCTTAACTCAGTTTGACTCGGCATGTCAAAGTCTAATTGTGCTGATTAACCAACCAACCGACAAGCAGATGCGGGTGAAAACATGACCTCCTTGACAGAGATGATAAAGAAATTTGGCTGTCAGGCAGGTTCAACCTGGTTGATGACCGACAAATCAGTAGTTTCCAGTCTTTGTGTTAGCTAACTAGCTTTTGGCAGCAGCTTCATATTCACAGATTTAGCTAATACGTTTGACTAGCAATATATTGAACTAATTAATAATTTTTTTGTGTTTCAATGTGTAAAATGTCAAAATTACACAAAAACATATCTCCTAGTTAAAAACCCATGGCAGTCATCAACTGTGATGTGAATAAACGAATACTGACTACAAGAGCGCTACCGCGCAGTTTCTAACCTTAACCCTAGCAAGAAGATATCAAACTAATATTAAAAACACAAACTGCAGGGACAAATGACTAACTCTGCAGACCGTATCAGTTGTGAATTTGGTTCTTAAAGTGGATATCTGTATATTTAGTTGACGTATCTGGAGCTGACAGTCCGTAGCTATGTGAGATGTTCGCTGTCTCTGGAAGGTATAATGATGACAGCTCTGGCAGCAGGTCTTGCAGATCTGTATTGCACATGGAGAACTAAAAACATCACAGTTTAGATTAAAACTGAATCCTTTCAACTCTTCAAGATAGCATGTTTTGTTCAAATTGCCCATCCCCAAGAAAAAAACCTATCAACCAAAATCCAATTTGAGGTGACATCCCCTCCACTTCATATCCAAAAACTTAACGTGCTGTCGTTTGTATGCAAGTCATCGCCTGTGAGTCAAGCCTGCGTTCTCACCTAAAACACACCAAACAAATGATGAGATCCCAGGCCAAGACGAGGGTCACCCTGAAGTCAATATCCCCCGTTGTTCCCTCCTCGTCCTGCATTTCATCTTCAAAACCATAAAGCCAGATGTCCTGGAGGCTCACTCGGTGCTTCAGACGGTAGCTGGCGTTCGACCTGTTAGAAAAGAAGCAGAAAGAAAGGCAAAGGCCATTTAAATAGCCCTTTCTGTTCCCATTTGACACAGTGTTTTCCCCAAGATTAAAATGCTGGTTTCAGTTCCAGAAATGTCTGCCTCAGAGACTTGTTTTAAATTTTTGGTTCATACATTTGTGACAAAGTTGGAGCTAAGAATAGACTTTGTACTTTGTCTTTGTTAGTACTTTGTCGTGTAAGACCTTGTTTTGACACACATGTCTATAGAAATCACTTGCCCAAACACAAAACAATCCCTTCCACAGGAGCTGGATATTGATATCCATACATGTAAACACTGCAAGGACGCATGTTGATTGTGAAGGATAAGGAGACACAAATTGCTTATTGATTCATTGATAACTTTCTTTGATCAGCACAGCACGATGATGACAGGCTGAAGAAAGAAATAACAAAGGGTGATTCGATTTGTGAGAGCTTGAAATAAAAGTCCACAGAAATGTGATTTCAATACATGAGGAACACTAGCCTGTGGTGCAAATGTTGATTGTCAAGGACCAAGAGAGAAGAATAGTTTACGAGGAATTCACGTTTCAAGAGAGCTTAAGAGATGTCAGCTCTGACAGCTCTTGAGCACTTGTGAGGGAACAGTTTGATGTGCAGGGCTAATGTGAAGTCTCTTCACAAGTGACTGAATTTAGGTCCTTTGTGCCTCTGAAAGGTGGACGCCAAATCAATTAATTGCTTTTGCTCCATTTGTGCGAGAAACAGCTTCCACACAATATGACACACAATTATCCTTTTTCGAACCCACCTTCACACAGTCTCATGTCATGCTTTAACAGCATTCAATTGTGACCTGCTGATCTCTGTGTGTTTGCAGCAGAAGCCTGCAAACTGGATCCTGTAGTGCTGATAGATTGGGGGGGGGGAATCAAGAGGTGTTATGGTAAAGAAATAGAGAGAAAAGTGACACACAACTGACCAGAAGTAATATATAGAAAGGCTGTGAAAAACACTCATGGATGGGTTGACACACTATGGGGTCCTGGGGGGAAATGGGAATTGAAGGCATCCACTCATGCGATGTGCTTTGTTACATGTTGCCTTCAAAGCAAAGCTATGTTATGTTTTTTTCTGATTTCAACCAGTACTGGAACACTACAAGTCCCTAAGTGTTCCTCTATAAGTCAGTTTTTCTAAGCGGTAGTTTTATTAAACAAATATTTATTTAGGAACACTGTACGTAGCATTTACCATTAGCCTACCACTAGCATAACGTCAAAAACCTAATAAATACACCTTGAAGGACTGGTTCAACACTTGAGATAATTAATGTATTTATGTTTTTAAGATGAGAGCAGTGTGTTGAGTCAGAGTCAGGATGTATTTAGCCTAGCTTAGCATACAGTCTGGAAACGGGAAAAAAGCTAGCCGGGCTAGGATTTATTTGTAAATAGTAGCGTGTGTTTAAGGGAATTTACGTCCTTGCCGACTCAAAGAGTGAGTTACGTAGAAGATCAATACTTGTGTGCACTGCTTTAGGTATGAAGCAACAGCCAGGAGGAAATTAACATAGCATAGAGACTTAAAGACTTTATTCTGTGCTCAGATTATATATCGAGACACTTAAATTTTGATAAGTGTGCTTTGGATGCAGATTTTCTCAGTTTTGGACACAGCCAGGAAAGCTGTTTCCCAATGTTTCCAGTCTTTCTTTCTTGTTTTTCTTCCAGATTTTAGAAAGCTCCCTTTAGAGCCAGAGAAGCCTCCTCCTCATGACCAGTAAACTGAACTTGATGAGTAAAAGTGTCGTGAACACTGAATAGTACAGTAATCATCTGTAGAAGTAATGAATGCGCATTTATATATAGACTCAAAAGACTCCAAAGCCTGTTTATTGTATCATGCCGTTCCAGCTGTGCACACCTACTGGAACAGTGGGCAGGTTGTGGTTCAGAGATGAGTGTGACCTCCCACTCAAGTGCTTTAAAACTTCCACCGGCTCCGACAAACATCCTGACTAACGTGAGCAGCCAGTAGAAACAACAGCTTAAAGCTTGTTTGTATCCTCTTGTTCATTTTAGATTGTCATGACACTAATGACACTAACCTCAGCTGACCGTGTGTTGAAATCGTTTTTTTGAAATCGAATTGTTTTCAGTGAACGCCGCCGATGCTCATGTGACTCCCCTGAAAGGGAAGCACCATGCTTTCTTCTTCTTCTCATCAGAGTGACTAAACTCAAACAGTCTGTGCGCGGAGATTCCCCAACAGTCCGAGTGCACGGTCCAAAAATACACGTTATGCTCTCACTTCCTCTTTCACTCTCCCATTCCAACTGTACACATCTACAACATTTTTCAGCAGAAACTTACTAAAATACCACTTCAGCATTTTCAGTTGTATTTCCACTGTTTGTTTTTGATTTTCTGTCAGTTAATTCAGTAGTTTCCCAGTGGTGCTCTTTCTGTTCCGTTGACACTGATTCTCTTCACATTTTACCGAAAATAGCTGGTGATCAACATATTT
>OMLP01015506.1:8495-55544 GCA_900302685.1 Spondyliosoma cantharus | reverse complement strand
TCCGCGCGACTCCGCTGCTGCTCCGTGGAGGAGGCCAGAGACTTGTTCATTGAGGGGACTGTCAGGAGCAGACGTCTCCTGTTAGAGCCCGCTGCACAGGCGCCACGTCGCTGCTGGTCCCCCAGCAAACCACTGGTAAAGACTGCCAGTGGTGGAGGAAGTACCAAAGGTCCTACTGGAGTAAAGATCTTGTTAAAATGTCACTTGTGCTACAAGTGCTTGAGTCCCAGTCTTCAAACATCTGATATTAAATATGCTTGAAGGTGCACTATGTGGTTTTGGGAAAGAAAATGTAATCAGAAGAAGAAGATCTTCCAAAAATGACTGAATGAACAAACCGACCTTAAAGGACAGCACAAATTCATACTGTTACTGTTACTGTGTTTATAGGTGGCGGACCCTGCCACCTTTCTAGCTTCAAACAGTGTTCTGGACCTTATTTTCCTCTGAGAACAGCTCATACATATTTTTGTATTTTTTGTATTATTACTTTTTTTTTGTATTATTACTTCATTAATAATGTAAATTTAATTTTGAATTTCTTCTCCAAAACGTCATACTGCCCTTTTTAAGTAGCATAAGAAGTTGTGTGGCAATAAATGTACCTAAGTATAAAAAGTCCACGTAAAAGTAAACTTATACATATATTTAAATGAATACTGTAAACTACAAGGCCCGTGAGTCAAAACATTTTTTGTCAGAATGCTATGAATATGAACAGCATCATCTCTCATTTAAAGTCAATTATGTAAGATCCTGCATCCTTCCAATTAATTATTGTTCAAAACAGTTAGAAATAAATGTAGTGGAGTGTAAGTAGAAAGTAGAAAAAAAAGGTAATAATAAAAGTTTTTTTCTGCAGAATGAGTACGTTTTCTTAAATACCTTAAATACATTTTGCTGTTAATACTGCACAAGTCTACTTAGTAATTCAAAAGAACCTCAAAATGATGCAGTTATCTATTTTTTATACTTGTTTATATTTGATATTTATTTGTCAAACAAAGAGCTGCTCTCCATGTTTCTTTGTTTTAGAAATAATGAGAATAAACATCTATTCTGTTCTATTCTGGAGTCAATGTATGTACTTGTCTGAGTAGTCACAGTCAATCAGCAAAATGTATTTAAAGTATCAAAGAAAAAGAAAAATGCTGCAGAAAAATAGTCCCTGCAAGTATTTTGCTAATATATCAAGTAATGGAATGTAACTGAGTGCATTTCCTCAAGTAAAGTGTTTTATTATTGATATCTATTTTGATCTACTTGTACTATAATTGAGTATTTCCATTTTCCGCTAATTTATGCTTCCACTTCACAGCCTTTTTGAGGCAACTTTTAACTCAATTAAAGTTTTTTTTTATGTAGAAAAAATAATTTCTCTGTAAAATGGACTATTTATGTCCTAAAAGGCAACAATACAATCAAATGTGGGTGTAAAAAAAAACTAATTACTTGTTATTTATCAAGAGTTTAACACTCAGCTGATCTGCTTAATCAGGACTGTGCTGGTGTGATTTTATCCAATTTGATTGAATTGGTCAGGCAGCAAGGAAACAACCACAGCTGTCATTTGATTTGGATTCAAATGTTGACTACTCTGACTGGTGTAACACATGGCATCGATTTTTCCCAAAAGAGCACACCTATAAACACCTTTAATTAAGCAAAGTCAAAATAAAAATGTAGCAATCAAAGCTGGTTTAGCTGGTAAGAATATGATTAGGGCATTTACATCATCCAGGGGATCTGAATGATCTGTGCTGTCACATACAAAGTTGATTAATTAAATGTTCACCAACATATTCCACATGATTCTTTTACATGTATGTGGTTAAAGCTGCAGTCTGGAGTTTTGAGAAAAAAGTGGACTTAGCCAGAAAATTTGAATGATACAGCTCCCAGGTCCCTCCTTCTTCGTCTCTGCTGTGCTGCAGCCCTGCCTTCAAAGCCCCTCCCCATAGAGGAGCCTGCCGTGCATGAGCAGGCTTGTAACCACGGTAACAGAGGACGCCAGATAACCAAGACAGCGCATTCAAAATAACAACAACAACATAAGCCCCAACTGTTCTCTTTCTGACCAATACAACTAAATTACAAAGACGAGTGCCTCATGCAGATCACTGTAGTAACTCCAGTAACAAACAATATTCTTCACATCGTGGTAGACAGAGTTACCAGGTAATCATTCAGGTAATCATCATCACCATGCTGCCTTTCTGAAGCACGAGTAACCTTATTTCTCTAAACCAATTCAACCACTTCAGAGTGTCCTGAACACAAACTAACATTATAATTGCCTGGTCACATAAGAGACACTTTTGCTAACCAGTAGCCATAAAGACAGAGCTAAACACCGGAGTTAGCATACAAGCTAACAAGCTAGATTTACCAACAAGCTATATAGCTTGACTGCAACATCATACATCATAATATTATTGCAAGTATTACTGTAACCGCTGCCACCATAGCCTTGTTGTTAAAACAGAGAATGAAACATATATCAAGCACCCTCCACCTCTGAAATGATGCTCTGATATGTATCCTTGTTTTCTCTCTGGCACTGTCCAATTCTTTCTTTTTACACTGCTTTTCTTCGTCAGTGTTCTTATTTCTTCTCTTCGATGTGAGCAATGGTGGGGCATTTTTCAGCTCTGTTGTTGTTGTCTGTTCTCCTCATTGTTTACAGTTTGGGCTTGAATATATCTGACCAGGTAAGAGCAGGCACTGCATGTGCTGTCTGAGGAAGGGGGTCTGCCAGCAGCGTATGCACACACTCTTCTCAGACACTCCCCTTGGCTCTGATTGGTTGTGGAGCCTTGTGGATTCTTGCAAATCAAATTAGACTAGATTAGATTTTTACACAGCTGACCTGTATCTTATTCTACTGTCAGATCATAATGACAATTTTAGCAAATATAACAAAAAGACTACAGCTTTAAGTGAAAAAAGTGGTTATCTCAAAACCACAGATTTTCTCCACCGATGACTCACTTTTATCATTTATTTTTATGCTCAGTGTGACGTATAAACACCGTCACCGATCTTGTCATGCAGAAACCCTCACTGACTTTTTAACAGGGTCATAATATGTCAGGTATGAAGCGTAGTTGTGATCACTAGTGAACTCAGACGGGGGTAGCGGAGAGTGATTGCTGTATGGTAATTTTAAAAATCTTAAGTGTTCTCTTGCATGCCCCTGATAAAACATGATGCAGGGCCCTCTGTGAAGCCTTTCCAGTGGAGGATACATGATGCAAGGCCCACTGTGAAGCCTTTCCAGTGGAGAGCACATGATGCAGGGCCATGGATGGCAATAAAGTGGTGCCTATGTCTATGGTGCCCTTCCAGTGGAGAAAATGCATGGTAGGAAATTATCTGTCCTCTATGTGCCTCTAAATGCTCAATTAGTTTATAGTTCAGTGTTTTGTTTAAACAGTAGTTTTAAGTAGCTTTAAATCTGAGTCATATTTTAAAATATTATTACTCTTAAACAGAGTTTGGAACTTTTTCATCATGTAGCTGGTGCCCTTTTTATCTTTATTCACCCATGCCTCAATCTCAATCTCAGAGTTGTAAAGAAGGGATAGACAAAGGTAGTTTTGCCCAAGCAGTCAGTTCTTTTCTCCTCGTTAACTTTGTTGTTGTCATTCACAAATGACTCCCACCACTTCCTCTTACTTTATTTGCAAAAAATGACCTGCAAATCAAGAACCAAATCACCAACTGTCTCAAGTTTTTTGTTTGCCAGCAGAATATTATGAAAGTAACACTAGCACAGATTGCAGTATTAGTGCCAAATGCTCATGTCTGAGACAGAGGACAGTTTTTCATGCAGAAGAGTCAGAACTTAGAGTAAGCTTTGTTAGGTGGCGCTAACTAAAACAGACTGAGGTTGCTTGATGATAAATATATGAGTGGTCAAAGCAATGTAAATGTTTGTACAGGAAGTATAGATTCCCTGCTTGTATTAAAAAGATGTACAATCAATAACGGTACATTAAAACACTGTCACAGAGCAGTACCGAAATAGATTCGAGTGACTCATCTTTGTGTGCAAACCAAAGATAAAACCTGCTTCCTCCCTCAGATCACAGAAGTAGATGCAAGGGTACGCTGTGATAAACCACAGTATTACATTTTAATGAATCTGCAGCATAAAAATGCTTTTACATTCACAAAGGCTACCAGTGGGCAGATTTTCTCTGGTATTAACTGTTAAAAACATGTCAGTATAATTTGATCTGTCTTTATGAGTCATATTACTGAGTACAATGTTTTAAACTGATCATATGCATCACTTTGATTTAGAAGCTTTTCTTTGTTCCCCTTCGCTGGATGAAAATCTTGGTCTTATGTAATACTGACGACCAATTCACTGTTTCTGGAAAACTTCACACACACAACAGCAACTTTATATAACAGGATGTCACGCTCAGTAGCCATTAAATTAATTGCAACTTCAAAATTCTTAGTCTTGTCATTTCCAGTTAACATATCATTGTTAGACTTGATGCTAATTAACATACAACTACTCAAAACCTCCTAAACTGGTTTATAGTGTTTCAATGAGGGACACTGGTGACACTTTCTCCATTTGGTGTCTGGTATTTGAAAACATAATATGCTCCACTACATGCTTTTCAGAGCCAACATATTGACTGGTCACATCAGGAAAAACAGAGGTGTAATTGTATAACATTAACGATGTGTTCAAGTGAGCCATGGCAATAATCCAGCACGCACCGTACCTAACTGGTAAACCTAAATGTAATGCAGCCCTTATACCATTAGCTCCACCTGCAGTTTTTCTGCTATGACACATCTGCAGTGAGTTATATGGAATAGATAAAAGCCCATTTCTGCCAAAAAAAAATTAGCCTTGATAATATATGTATGTTATTTTTATGTATGTATGAATGTGTGTATGTCTATGTTTGAAATTATTAGATATAATTATTTTTCTTTCATCAAGCTTCGTTTTCATTAGATTTTTCATATTTATTTTTTTGGCTAGACCCCAAAATCTGTTCTCTAACTCTTACTTTTGGAATCATAATGGAGGATAAGAACTCTTATCTTTTTTGGAAAATATTTATTATTACTTTCAATTTATGATATTTTCTTTTTTAATACAAAAATTGCAAATGTATTCAGACACATCCCTTATTGGTGTTTTGTGTGAGTGCGCTCTATCGCTGCATTACAAACCACTGTGCATGAAAAAGAAAACCACAAGAAAACTACTGAACATTATTGATGCCCTTCAGCTCTTTACATTGTTTTAATTGACTTTTTGATTCATTTTGATTCAAACAAAAGACAGCTGTTAAAACATCCTAATCTCCCAAACGTGTTGATAACTATTGTCTAGGGAAGTATATGAGTTTTGTACAGGAAGACACAGACATGAATTTAAATCATGGGCCAACAGGGAGACCCAAGTCACTCACTTGTATGAGTGCAATTTACTGCGATAGTGTTTGACATAGAGTATGTATAAATATTATGCTTTTATAAGTCAGATAAGGTCTTACAATTATCCAAATCGTTCACAGATCTAAACACAAACCTGGTTGCTCAAACGTCCTTTTCACCAAAATTCTGCTCCGGTTTCCCAATATTCTCGCGAGATCTCGTGTACTGCTGCGTTGTCCCCTGGAAAATACCGTGAGACATTTAGTAGAGGTCTACTCAGCAAAGGTAAGTGAGGATACTGGCACCACCATCCGTAATACACACGTAGGTCCAGACAGTTTGTGAAATAATGTAGTTTCTGCTGGCCGTCCTGTGGCGGTAGTGTGAACTCAGTGTTGCCCGTGCTGAAGCAGCGGCGGGCGGCTCGCTGGCAGCAGGACGCCCGCTGAGGTGAGGAGCGGATGGATGAATGGGGTGGATCGGCATGGCAGATACGCTGCGAATAAAAGCCAAACTCGACTGATAAATGGGTTCATAATACATCAGATAATGGGGAAATTTTCACGAGTGGAAGAGGAAAATAAGTGTGAATCTTGAGCTACAGCGGAGATAAATGCGGGGCCGACGTTCACGGCTAATAACGGCAGGATAGCCGTAACGTTACCTACAGACCGTAGCATCCTGGCTAACGTAGCCTGAGTCACCCGGAGCTGGATTTACATGATCAGGCCGGAATATCGTGGCCCTGTTCCACATTAATCACCATCTTAAGAGGTCACATTTAAACGTGTGAACCCATGTGTTAGAGGATGTGCGCTGGTGTCAGAGTGGTGGTCCCCTTCAGGACCATGGACAGGGCTGCTGCAGCCCCACGTCCACCTACTGAACACCTGATGTATCTGTGTTTTATCTTCTATCTCCACTTTAATGAGTCCGGTACTGATCTGAATCCCTCGCTGTTGTTGTAGGGCGATTAGGTCAAATGCACTTTTATCATAAGGATTTAGATGTTCAGTACAAACTGAACCACTTTGTCTCTTTTTACACATTAAAATACAGTTTCTATACATACTTTGCAATTCAGAGTATGTGCAGTGACTATGGCATTCCCCTTGGCATAAACCCAATATAGCACAATGTCCGAGACATGTTTGTACATTTGGAAGACATCATTTGAGGACATTGTATTATTTACAGGTGCATCTCTACACACATTTGTTATACGGACTACAGGATGCTCGCCTGGTCCCAGACCTCTGAGTGACCTCCAACCTGTTCAACACTTCAAATGATGGAAAATAAATGACTAAATTAAGGGAAATTAAATGTATAATGAAGTTAGTGATGTCATAGTTTTGAGTGGTAGAAAGCTCAGAAAGACAGTAAGTGGGACCTTTGAGATTAGATAGCTTTGTTACATGTGCAGTTCCACTTTAAGAGAGTATTGTATTTCACTTCTATCCTACATTTCTGGCTTCTCACGATATTTAAGATAGTTTCCTTATAGACTGCACAGGTAACATGTTCTTATGTCTATGTTTCAGGCCATCTGGCTTTGTGGTGGATTTCAGTTTAATGTGTTTAAGGCATGCCCGGTAATGTAGGACACTTTGCATGTGCTCCGAGGGCTTGGCGTTGTTGCAGGCTAACATTTGAAGGAGAAAAAATGAAAAAAAAAAACAGCGTGAAGGGTCTGAACAGATTGTGCTGCAGCCTGGAGTCATGGCACTGACATCCATCTTCTTCACCCTCTCTGTGACGATGACTGTGGGCGATTAGCATAACTTGCACCTGTCTCGGGGTGTGTATTTAGAACTGCGATTTCTTGGCGTGTTGGTGTATTTTTTTTTTTTTTTAGAATGGTGAGCTGGAGCGTTCTTGTCATTATTTGACCAAGTTCTTATAGAGTTAAGTTTATCTCAGCGTTAATAATTCAGAACAGCGGCTTTCATTGGATGTTTACCTTGTGTTATAGAGACCCACACAGAAGTGTTAGTAAATGGTTATTTGTTCTGTTTCCTTTCAGCCTTCCTTCATAATCTATCCCTGCTGGACGATTACAAATCTTCACAGAAGGCCATCTGAAAATCAGGATTGTAGCTGCACACTGAGGTTTACCGACTCCATTTGAATCATGGGGAACATTTTTGGGAATTTGCTGAAGAGCCTCATAGGGAAGAAAGAGATGAGGATCTTGATGGTGGGGCTCGATGCTGCAGGAAAAACAACAATCCTCTACAAGCTCAAACTGGGGGAAATAGTCACCACAATCCCAACCATTGGTATGTGCACAGTCGAAATAGCATTAGTTGTAAAGTACCTTCATGCCCACTTTGTTTCCTTTTACATGTTGCTCTTGTTTTCAGGGTTTAACGTTGAGACGGTGGAGTACAAGAACATCAGCTTCACTGTGTGGGACGTGGGTGGGCAGGACAAGATCCGCCCTCTATGGAGACACTACTTTCAAAACACACAGGGTGAGCAGAGCTAATCAAAGGGGAACACTTGCCTCTTCTCTTCTTCTGAAATGTGATGTATTAAGTTAATTCCTCCCGCTGTTTCAGGTTTAATCTTTGTGGTGGACAGTAATGACAGAGAGCGTGTGAACGAAGCACGAGAGGAGCTGATGAGGATGCTGGCCGAGGACGAACTGAGAGATGCGGTCCTCCTTGTGTTTGCCAACAAGCAGGTAAGAAACGATAACAGTTCTGCATATATACGTTTATCATGTAATGCATTTTCATTGTAGTTTTGTTTACATTTACAATTTGACGCAGCAGAGAAAGAGATCGAAAGAGATGTTTTGGATTAAGAAAAAATGAACAACTTCCCTTAGAATTTATGGCTTATGGCTTTATGATATGAAAAGAGAAAAAGAAGAAAGAAAGCTGGAAAAGGAGGAAGAAAAGTCAGAAAGGAACAGTGGCTCAGCTGAATAGGGAACAAGAATACAGAAACCATGACAACGACACCAAAAAAGATAAACACATGCAATAATCTGGGTCAAATCACAGTGTTATGAAAGAAATCAAAACCAAACCTCGAATGTTCCTCCTTCCTCATTAGCACCTTTAAAATTGCATAACATACATCCACATGAGTCTGACAGTAGAGTCATTCTCACTACATCTGCAACTATTATTTTCATAATTGATTAATCTGCCAATTATTGTGTTGAATTTCTTTTATTGCTTTGGATATAATTTTCTAGAAAGCAGGGAAAATATTCATTACAGTTTCCATGAATCCAGGGGGACATATTTAAGTTTTTTAAATGTATATAAAATAGAGAAATCCTAACACTAGAGAAGCCTCAAACTGAGAATTGTTCAGCCATCCTGAAGCAATTAACTGCAAACACATGGCCCTACTCCCAGCCATCTTGCTGTCCATCTTCAAACTCACACACCTGTAACGTTTCCTGAATGTATTTTGCATGGTTGTGATGCTATTGCACCGCCAAAAATCTCAGACGATGTCCACAGACAGACAGAAAACAAACCCAGCTGCAGTAGAGTGGACAGAAATGATTGGAACTCGGCTACAGGGATCTTCAACTTAAAAGAAATGCGGGCTCGGGGCGACAGTGACGCAATTCCTACTTCCCCCCTCTGTAGTTCTGGGCCCTCACTTTCTTTCTTTTTTTGATCTCAACTGCACACCTGTAAAGATGTGTGACTGTATCTTGTGGTGCAATCAAGCTGACAAAAATCTGTCAAAAATAAATAATAAATAGACAGACAGACATATAACACCTGGCAAAACACTCAAAATCGCTTCTTTGGTAGTTCCTGCGACAAAAGGTGTCTCCAGGATCACAAGAAGAAGATGACACACACAGACTCAGGAAGTGAAAACATTACCAGCCAATGCTGTCTTGGCCTGTAATCAGTTATCAAAAGTGTTGCCTTGAGCTTCTGTAGAGCTGACAATGTTTAGATGATAACAGAATGATGAGAGCTAATATCAGTTAAATAAGATCTAGCGACTAAAGAACACTCCTAAACTGCATTTATAAATGTAGCTTTCAGCGTACAGCCTTTCCTATATGATTTATTGTGTCAGTTAGTTAACCAACCCATTCTCACCATGGATAAAAAGTAGCTTTGCAGGACTTTAAACAGGCCCTTTTACTCATTTTGCAATGGATTGTTATCTCATTGTACACTTTCTTCCTGTTGCTTGCAATGAGTTAGATGAGAAGATTTATACCACTTTAATATTTGTCCCTCAAATATAAATTAAACAAATTCAATACTACATGTAAATCAGTGAGCTTTAGAAGTGCTGGTAGGTAGATTTTGTTTCTTTTGGACAGAGCAGCAGTTTCTTCCTGATAACAGCCTTTATGCCAAGCTAAGCTAAGCTAACCAGCTGCTGGGTGTAGCTACTCCTTTAAATGTTGATCATTTAAGTTTCCTCTGTAAAACTGCACATTACTAAGGCTGCAATTCACAATATATTATGTAACAATGCTGCATTCAAATGTCATAAAACGACTAGACAAAGTGAAAAATCTAAAAATTCAGGGAAATGTCATTTACGATAAAATACAACAAAGACATCAACTGCCTGGCCTTTGCAATGCCTCACCATTAAAGGTATGGTCACACATATGTAAAGTGCTCATATGCCAATATTCACCTGTGTGTGTTTGTACCCTGTTCCTTGACCTACTCCCTCCTCACTGAACTCTCTGTCTCTCTGTTCGATAGGACTTACCGAACGCCATGAACGCTGCCGAGATCACAGACAAGCTGGGCTTACACTCCCTGCGTCACCGCAACTGGTATATCCAGGCCACCTGCGCCACCAGTGGCGATGGCCTCTATGAGGGTCTTGATTGGCTGGCCAATCAACTCAAGAACAAGAAATAAGAAGGAAACTAGAAAAAGCAGCCAGCGACCACAACCGTCCAACTTACTCATTTTTTCGGGGAATGTGGGTGCGTGTTAGGATCAAAGGTTTTGATTGATAAGACAAAAGCAAGATCATGAGGTCAAGGGGGGTGGGGGGTTGATTTTTAGGCTTTTCTGTTGAGGTTCTCAACGCTTATTGAAAAAACAGATTCTCACATACTTCATATTTAACCTGTCTCTCACACACGCACACACACGCACACACACACACACACAAGAATGCACACTAACCGTAAAGCAATCACAGTAGACACTTGCTTTTTCCTGTGTCCACCTCTTGTCCTTAGGTGCAATGTACTGTATGTTAGTCTCTAGGTGCTGTACCAAGTCATGTGTGACTCCACCCAGTCAGCAACAAGTCAAATGTGACTTTTTCTGTCGTCCATGAAGAACTGTTCTGTGTCAGTTGCACTCCCTTTGTTTGTTTGTTTTTCTTTTCCTATCCTATGGGGGTAGCAGAGCCATTTTTTTTAGAACAATC
Organism: Spondyliosoma cantharus; assembly: GCA_900302685.1. Lineage (NCBI taxonomy): Eukaryota > Metazoa > Chordata > Actinopteri > Spariformes > Sparidae > Spondyliosoma > Spondyliosoma cantharus. The sequence continues at coordinate 44,729 of OMLP01015506.1, read as the reverse complement.
GCAGCTTAACAATTAATGGTTTGTTCTCCCTTGTTAATTTTTGTGAGCAATGCTGAGGCACTCTGATACTCAGACAGAGTGTACCTACCTACCATGTGCTGTGCTGTATGTGTCTGTGCGGGCAGCCCTAGTCAGTATTAATCGTGAACAACCTAACAACAAAAAGACAGCAGGACTGGAGCTTGCTCTGTCACGCGTCCTCTTTACTGCCTCGTTTTTGGAAATCTTTTGATATCTGTGGCGTGTTTCTACTCCCTGCGCGAAAGCTGCCCCCCTTTTTGAATATTTAAAAAAACGCTCGACACGTCCTCGACTGCCTGAACTGCATGCTGACATTGTTGCATCCTCTCTCCATCCTCTGAGCTGCATGGATGTTGACGCTGTTTGTAGGGTTGTTTATTTCGTTCTCTACCTGCTCTCATCGTGTTCTGCAGCTGTTTACAGTAGGACGCAGAAAAACTAACCGGAACCACCGATTTTGTGCAAGTAGTTGTCAACGCGCACTAAATACGGCATAGTACAGCTTTATGGTCCTTTTTGATGTGTAAAGTGGTGAAAATAGGTTAATGACCTGCAGAGCTGCTGCTGCTTCAAGTCTGCCTCCATGTGTTGCTCTCGCGTGCTTATCGGGGTGGTGGGGTGGGGGGGATGATGATTCTGTTGCTGTGTTACCGAATGTGAATATTGTCGATGAATCTATATATGGCTGTAATGATATTTATTTGACACACGCGCATATATTCCTTTATTTCAGTGATGCGTCGGCGTAATTATGGGAAAGTAAAGCAAAGGGGTGAGCAGATCAAATTCATTCACTTGTGAACAGCAGACGAGTCACAGCGTCGCCACTGATACCAGCAGAATCCACTGACTTCTGTCAATGAGAGGAGTTCATTGTGCCATAAAAAAACAGTGACAGTGCAACATACTGTAAATCCACCCCGCCAAGTGACGAAGTGCATTGTTCATACTCTGACTCTCTCGTGTGTTAAATCATAAAGTTTAATAATTTTTGGGTTTCGTGGCCTTATATTCAGTGCTGACTTAAAATTGATTTTCCTCTCAGCCTCCGTTTGTTTCTGATTTTAGCTCACATATATTTAGCTATAAAGAATGATTTACAGATTTATTTCTCTATGCCCTCAATAGGCGGGTTTTGCACCACAGTTCAGGATGATTAGGTCAAAGTTTTGTCCTTTTTTGTTTTTGCCAGTATACTTGATTCATATATGGTGGTAGATTTTATTTTATTTTGTATATTTTCTTTTCTTTGGGGTGTAAAGAAACTTCGATGTAGACTGTGTCTGTGAAACAATGATAATTGTGTGCGAACAAAAAGATAATAAAAGTAACTTCTGATGATTCATTCTGTACCGTTATAGTTACACATGTAGATTTAAAAACGGTGAAGAATCATGTTTCAGTGCTGAATGCATGGAGACCTCTGTATGTGATGTAAGACGACAAAACAAAAATCCTGCTGTATTACAAATAAACCCATTTTCTGTATGACCCGTCTCATCAGCTGAGAGTGAGTGTTACTGATGGACCTCATATTTACAAGTGATGAGTGACTGAAGCAGGGAAGAAGATCCTGCTGTGACAAGTTTCTACCATAAGAGGGAAGCCTTGAGCAGTGACATCTTTAGTGCCTACTTACATGTTGTGGATTAATCCTACTTGTTATAATTGGGGTCCTGTAGATCCGAGGCCCTGTTTAACAGTTCAGCAACATACAAAGATTGTTTTAAAAGCTTGATACTTCATAAGTTTTCCATATTTTGTGAGCGCTGCTGCATTATAAACATGATTCTGAACTGATGATGTCTCTGAAGTCTGCTTCAGAAAATGGCACATTTCTTATGTTTGACTGTAAAATATCCACTGGTTGATCTTGACCAGATCTTTTTTTTTGACACTTACAGTTCTGTCCTTAAAACTAATATATATATTTGAATGAAAAATTTGAAGTTCTTATCTTTACATGTGCAGGTCCGTGGGAGCCTGTACATCTGTAAGCCGATGTCTGCAAAACTCAAAGGTTAAAAGGCAAATATCAGACTTTTTAGGGTCAATGTGTTCTTAAACTTAGTTTTAAAGAAATTAAAGAATACACAAATGAAAAGAAAAAAAAAAGTTTTTTCCCACCAATATTCAATTCTGGCGGTGTGGAGAATATTCTCGGAAATAACTTTTTTAAGCAACATCTGGAGAATCTGTTGGACATACTCTTATGGACTCCTGTTTTGCTTCAGGTGAACAAATGGAGTGACATGGAAAACAAAGACACAGAGGAGGATGAGGAGGAAGAGGAAGGTAATCCAATATTTCTGATGAAATCTGTCCAACTTTGGTTTGAACTCGAATAAAGTTGAAGTATCAACTGTAGCGTAGGTTTACAGTCTGACGGCTATATCGTTAGTGTTGCACAACTTGTGCTTACTGGACAAACAAATGTGCACTGGATCCTGGATCCTACCCTGATACAATGAGTCAATGCAATATTGATATGATTTATTCATTGTACTGTAACAGACTTTAAACTGCATGCATCACACAAATTGCAACATATTTTGGGACAGAAACATGTATATATTGAAATAACCCTGAATGTTATGTTCACAATTTCCAATCATTTAATACAGCTGAATATGTGGTATGGCCTCATGAAGCCAAAATTATTTTGATTGCTGTGTTCTTAATTTGTCGCACCGGTGTTTAAATGATGGTTTGGTTTTTTGGTGGAAAGAATCAGTTTTGACAAGAGAGAACTTGCTTTTTTTTCATACTGCAAGAGGTTTTTTGGAGTCAAAATGGTTCTCAGAGCTCTGAGAAATCGAGCTGCAGTTTCAAGAAATGTGTTGAATCATTTGCCAAATACTGTAACCGTTTTGAATTAAGCATGGACAATTATATTAAGGTTTTGTAGAATTTTGTCTTTCAATTGTTTGAAGTTGAAGGCTGTTTGGATTTATGACCTCAGCTTTTCCAAAATCGAGGCTATGGCTTACTTGTGCCTAACTTTTGCCTTTTTTCCGAGTTAATTTGATCACAAACTCCATGGGAAGCCATGGGTTTTAGTTATACTTATTTTCTTCTTTCTACTTTTCTTCAAACATAACTCATAAGCAGCTTATTTCTTTGCGTGTTTTGGAGTGTGTGATCTTTTTACAATCTTTTTACGTTTCCCTGAACGTCTTCTGTTCTCTAGCAGGTTGTTTTTGTGAGAGAGAAAAGCAGTAGCTTTGAGGGTCACTTCCTGGTGGTGGTGAAATATTAACCATTTGTTTTGAACACCCCTCCTAGATTACAAATGACTCTGGAGAAGAGGAATTTGACTTTCTGGTGAACTGAAGACCGTTGGATGTATAACTCTGAACTCTATGTAGGTAATTAAACCTGTGTGTGCTTGTTTGTGTGTGCATGTGTTTTTGTGTGTATGTGTATTTGTGTGTATGTGACAGACAGACTGGAGCTGCAGGCTGAGCCAGTTTCCACAGAGCAGTTCAGCTGGCTCGGCCACTCTTCCAGGCAGACAGTGTTTGCGTGGAGCTGAAGCGACGAGCTAAGAAAACGACAGCAGATTAGTTTTTTCCAACCAAACCAGATATTAGTCTGAAGAAGACTTCCTGCTGTGCAATTTGAGTTCAACACCTAATGTCGGGCATGACAGATGATGCTGTTATGCACAGCTCATACACAAATGAGTCCTAAGTGCAGCAGTAAAAATCATGAAGCAGCAGAATGATGCTGCAATAAAATAATCTTAGATATCCAGGGCAGCAGTATAAAGGAGTGGAGGGGTCAAAGCCTGAATGGTACGACAACAACTATGTCTAACAGATTTGTTTTAGGGTTATTTGTTGTTGGTTTTAATTGATTCAATTAGGCAGGATGGGATTTTTTCGTCAGGGGAGTAAAAATGCTCCATTCTTTGTTGAAAGGACACGTTTTCAGTTTTATGAGGGGGACAGAGGAAGTGACTCACCTGCTCTGACTAAAATGATAAAGTTACTTAAACATCCATTAAACATTGACGGAGAGAGAAGGTTTCCTTATGACCACATCCTTAACAGGCACACTGAAAGCAAAGATCCATCTCAGGTCCCTTTAGGCAAAGTAACCTGATAAGGACTGAAATAAAACTGCCTGAGGAAACCTGAAGTGTGTCAAGCTCCAGATATTAACTCTAATGATTGATCAATGTCCAGGGAGGAAAATTCCACTCCTGCACGATGTAGCTTTAGAGAACAATGGTTGGATGCGTCACACTCGTGTCTCTTTATTCATACGCTGTCAACAATCCTGCAGGTGCACCTGATAAGAATTGTCTGTATCAGATCATCCACAAGACACAATGTCATGACAATGTTCCTGTTTGTGAATGATGACCTTTGTTTCATGTGTCCATCTGTCTTGACTGTCAGACTTTCAAATAAAGGCAAAAATGCTGCATCTGTGTGGTTAAAGGTTTCTGGACTTGTTGTTGGTGTTGTTGTGAAAGCTCTGTTGTGTAAACGGACTCAGTGACTGGTGGCGGGTCAGAGAACTTTAAGCACCATTTTGTTTTAAAACATTAAGAAAACAACTGAAAAACAAAACATAAAAATGGCTCCAAACAGCTTGTCCAGCATAATCCAATTCTTTGGAACTCTGGGAGTTGATTTGAAAAGCACTCACTTAACAAAAGCGGTATGCACTTTTAGTTTAGCAGCTAGGGTGAAGGTTTCGGCTTTTAAAAGGTTGTAAATGATGTCTTTTCAAATCGATTTGGGATCTCAGGGCTTCTGGAGAGTCAGTTTAAGATATGTTTGGTTAATTGTTTACATTTTAAAACAAGCCCCCATCTGCTTCAGTGGTTTAGGAGAATGCTGCACTTTTGGTTTGGTCATTTTTGGTTGAACTTATCCCTTATGATGAGAACTTGAACTGAAGTCTGTCACTTATACTCATTCACCTTCTTAAACAGATGGTTATTTTAAATGTGATTCTGTTTTATAAATAATTTTTGTCACTATTTCTGTCCTACAATTAGTTTATTGATTAGTCCATCGCAGATAAACTATTTTGATAATTTCAGTCATTCTCAACATTTCTGGCTACTTGTATGTTAATGATTTGCTACTTTTCTGTGCCATTTATGATTTAAAAAGCACTATGAGGACGTCACTTTGGGCTCAAGGAAATTGTGATTGACATTTTTCACACTTTCTCGACATTTTAAGGAGCAAACGATTAGATTACCAACGGAAGTAAGTGAAGATGAATAATAATGAGTGAGAAATAATCGTTAGTCCAGTTTTTAGGGCTTTTATTGTGAAGCACCTGCAGGTTGGAGTTATCAAATAATCTTGCTTCGTGCGCCAATTCATCCTTCGAGGTGTTTTCGAGGTGTCCAGGTTTTGCATATAAGCCACCATGTGCTCTGTGAGGTCATCTGGCTGCAGGTAGGTCCCTCCCAGATAAATCAGTGGCAGAGGAACAGGCGCTCCGGGCTCTGATTGGCTACGCGCTCCGCTCCAATCACTGACAAGTAGTGATTCTTCTCACACAGACCGCAGCGGGCGGCTTGGAAAGTTGCGCCTCAGTTAAATGCCACACAGAGAAAAACACAAACAGGTTTTCCACGACTAGTTCTTCACCTGGAAGGAAAGCGAATGGACGGAATAAGAAACGATCTGGATTAACTGAAACCCTCCTGCTTATAAATGGTCTCCCTCGGATTGAAGCCGAAACCGAGGACGATTTGTGACGAGCAAAGGACACACTCCTTCTTCCTAATATGATCACCGCGTTTGTTTGAGACGTCACCGGGGAAATCGGGGATTTGAGCATGGTCGCTTTAATGAGGAGGGTGCAGCAGGTGCTGTGCGTCCTGCTGCCGTGCGCTCTCCAGCTCTGCGGCGCGCAGACACAAGAAGGTGAGCTCACACGCACGCGCGCGCGCGCACACACACACACACACACACACACACACACACACACACACACACGATCAACTTCTCTGTTCCCCGCAGCACTCATCGACATTTGCAGTGTCGGCCCTAGTTTTGAGTAATCCCTGCCAACACCTGGATTAGAGCCGTGTACTACAGTCTCTGATGTAGAAAACACCTGTCCTCCCTCACAAGCCCCAGACACCAGAACCTGTTCCGCACACGTAAAACTTGTTTGCAGTGAGTCACCTGCACCTCTCCCACGACTCTGTGCGCTTTATCATGCTTGACTCAATTGTTTCAAGGTTTTGCGACAGAGGAGCCCAACCTTTCACCGCCTGTTGACTGACAACCACAGCCAGCTCCTTTACAATGAAAAAAAACTCTAACTCTGATACGTTTAAATATCCAGTTTGTCCGTACAGCCAGTGGTGGGGGAAGTATTCTCAAATTGTAGTTGAATAATACTACAATGTTAAAATACTCTAATACAAGCAAGAAATCCTGCTTTAAGTCGGCTACACAAGTATGTGCAGAAAATAACACTTACTGGAGCAAAATGTCCCTATCAGTGGAATTACATGTTATATAAAATGATAATAATAAAGTAATTAGTATTTTTAATGTTGGAGCTTGTTGAAATGAAGCCAATTGAACTGCTTTCTGTCCTACTGGGTAGTTTAATCACATGATTGATCATATTTTAGAAACTGATCATGTTTTGTATGAAAAATGTCATAGCTTTATAGTAACAGGCGTCAACTATTCATTTTATTACGCAGTTATCTGCCAGTTGTTTCCCAGATTAATAGATTAATTGTCTGGCCTTTAGAATATCATAAAATATCTGAAAATACACCCAGAGCTCAGGCTGATGTCTTCAAATGGCTTGTGTTTGAATCCAAAACTCAAATATATGAAGTTTAGTGTCACATAAGACATGTGAAAAGCTGTAACTTGGTAATGTTTTGTATTTTTTGCTTTTAAAGTGATAAACAGATTATCCAAAAAGCTGCCAATTAATTTCCTGTTGACAGACTGTTGACTGAAGGATTGTTTCAGTTGAGGTGTTATGACTCAAATAAATGTAGTGAAGTGAGAAAATTCAATACTCAAGAATTACATCAAACTTGTATTCGAATCCAGGACTTGAGCAAATATAGTTAGTTACTCTCCACCTTTGAGAGAAGTGTTGTGATTTGAATCTCAGAGGGACTCTGAACTTTGGCCTCGAGCTCTTGTTGCTGTCACCTGGCAGCAGGTGAATCAGGTGGTGCTCTGAGTTTGAAAAAAACAATGTGAACATGAGCTCATCAATCTTTGGGCAGCTAATGCTCAGGTAACAAAGCATAATGACCTGTTGTGTTCTTCGTGTTTCATTAGAGGTAGATTCTTTATTCTGAAGAGATGAGCGTTGATGCAACCCTAACAAGACAACCAAGACATTTTTGGGAATTTCAGAAGCATATTTTGATATCAAATCAACGTTTTCACTCATCAGCCAGCTGATGAACAGCATGTTGTTGTGCAATAACCAGGCAGCCATTAAAGAGGTTGCTGTTGTTATGCTGATGTAGAAATATGATCCTGTATGTTGACATGTTTATGGACATATCGGTTGTGATAAATGAAATTAACAGGTCAGTTATAATAGAAAAAATGTCTTTTAATGCCAAACCTTAAAGCAAAGTGTCTCTTTAGATTGCACTTTTCTGCAAGAAGCACAAGTTTGATTATGAAGAGGAAATGCTTTACACATTTTATAAATGGTGCATGAAGCACAAGAGGTAAACACATTACACAACATGCCCCACACTGCAAATAAACGCCACAGCTATTTCCAACAAATAGCACTTTCGTTACTTTACATTACATTTAAAATGCAGTTGGTATGCCAAAAGGAAACACAAGTTTTTCTTCCACAAACATCATCACGAAAAAATAATGCATGTCAGTTCAGTGTCCGAAATGTTAGATATGTGATGTATCAGAGGGGTTCAACCTTTTTTATCTATTTATTTCATTTCACCTTTATTTTGTCAAGAAGTCCCAGTACAAGACATGGCCAAGGTGCAGCTGTACAAAATAACAACATACTAAAATGCAACATACAAAATATGATGTACAAAAATCCACAGTAAACCAGGAGAACAGGTGTCCAAACACAGTGGCATCTCAAAATAACAACAACAACATGCCTCCTTCACCACATTCCTTAAGATGTCCTTAAATGTATTAATGGATATAAATGTAAGTGTAAAATTAGACGCTCGGTCTGTTCAGTGTGAGGGAGCAGTCCTGCACACTGGCAGAAAATAATCTTCTAATCAATTTGTGCATGACCTGTGCCTTGTAGCCAGTGAATGCACCACTAATTGAAATAGTTCATGTACTCAGGTGTCTGTCTTTGTGTCTGTGCACGCGCGCCAGGTATGCAGTAATCTCTGTCCATCCTGTGCCAAGTTTCTGTTTACCTCAGTCATCGTCTCAACCGCTTTATTGAGCTTGTTTATCTCCTCCTCCCTCTTTTCTTTTCTTTCTCTCCCTCTCTTCTTTTCCAACAGGCGAATGAAAAAAACAGCTGAACCTGATCCGTGTTATGTTATCGTCATGTGTTGGGTTACGATGTAGTGCCCAGGACAATGACACCATTTTGCGTTGAGTTCATGCGCAGTATATGATAGTTTGTAATAGAAGAAGTGGACATACTGCAGTGTTTGTGTCAGTACAGACACATCTTGATGCACTGCAACATTTGTTTTTGCACAAATAGGGCTATTGTGTTTGTGTGTGTGTGTGTGTGTGTGTGTGTGTGTGTGTGTGTGTGTGTGTGTGTGTGTGTGTGTGTGTGTTGACTCTAAGCCCTCCATCCCCATTCCTTTTCTCCCCATCATCCATCTGCCAACACTGAAAGTCCTCCTTTGACAGAGAAAACCCACTCAGCCTGTTGAGATTTTCAGCTGCAGTGTGTACATTGTGTGTATGGCCGACATACCATTTTGACGCACGCTGTGCTGCGTGTGAACACACCAGTTTGCTCTCTTCTAGAGTGGGCTGTGCTTGTACTGTATGCATATTGTATATACTGCAGCATATGGAAGGTTCCTGAGTGTACGTGCACGGACGTTTCAGGAGTATTTCCCAACAGGCAATTCCAAGCGTTACAGAGTCAACAGCTCAATTCATCCACTGATAGCAGCGAGGGTGCTCTCAGGGCTTAACTAAGGTGGGGTTGATAAAGAGCTTCACCCTTGAGCAGTTCATAAACTGACAACACGTCAACTGAAGGGCTTTTAATGAGCAAAAGTTTCTGGAAAACAAACTGAACTTAGTCACACAAACTTAATTTGATAACCCTGACGCAGAGTAATATATAGATATACCAGCAGCATACGTAGTTACAGAGCTGTGTCACATCCAGTGATTACACTCCTATTAAGTAAATGGGCTGTTAGGAACAGATGAAAAGTTACCGGTCAACATCGATACAGCAGAGACCGAGGTCCAACTTTTGATGCGTTTGTATGCGTCAAGCTCTATAAACATTGAATCCTACCCTCATCATAATGTAGCTCAGCAGTCTCTTAATATGCTGCATTTACGTTTTCCTGTAAAGATAGTAAAAATGAGGAGCAAAGTAAGTAAGAAAAAATGTTCATATCAGCCTCGTTAATTTTAAATTGTATTTTCTGGCAGTGTAGGGTAACTCCTATTGCTGAAAAGAACAGATGATGACAAGTGGTGAAAAAAACTTGCAAAACCACCACTAAAGAAGTGCAGCCCATAACCCACACTACTTCAGCTTTTGTCCTGATTAAATGACCATATAAAGCACATTAATGAGTTTTATAGGCGCTTTTCTCACGTAAAACATGGGTGTTACTTTTTAAACAGAAAACACACATTATACTCTGACATCTACACGTTTCTCTAGCGGACAAATATAACGAACAGCAAGGAGAAATGGTGTTGTCTTTACGGAAGCTTTAAACTCACTACTTGCTTACTTACTCCTCATTTAACTTCAAGAAACCACCATTCCTTGTTCATGTTGCACAGTGAATGCAAGCAACAGGGATGAAAATTGGAACAGAGCACCAGGCTCAGGCGCCCAACGTACAATACAACTGCATGAAACTGTTCTAAATTGTTAGCTAACACCGTGTGCTAGCTGCATGCGTCGCCGGGGGTCAGTTAGGACACTCCAATAGGAAACATTGATATTGAGCTGATTTTGCCACATGCAGTTAGTGGAAATGGTTTTAGCTAACGACTTAGCATACTTCCCCAACAGTTGAACCATTCCTTTAACACTCATACAGTTGATTTAACCAATTAAAAACACAATACATTTGTTTCCTGCTTTTACTCATTAACAAACCACTAACAAAGCAATATATTAAAATAGCTCATTTAGATGAATGATCTGGTACAATCGGCAGTCATTTTGGAATAATGATGAAAACTCCTGAGCTAGAATAACTGGAGGTTTTCCTGTTCTCCCTATTCTTAGCATAATAAATACTCATGTCTTTCAAACTCCATGCCCCCAGTTTGAAACACAGGGTTTCTGTTTGAAATATTCAGCCTCTTCAGGTCCAGATAACCCTGCTGATGTCAGTATGTGTGCAGATTTTGAGATATTGTATCATCTGAGTGTCCTGCTTCCACTCCACTAACCCTTCGAAAGTGTTTGTGTTTGTTGTGCTCAACAATTTGAAAACAAGACATTGATAGAAATCAAAAGCAACGTGTCTTCCCAGAAACCATGTTCTTGATAATCCACAGACGTCGTTACCAGAAGTGAGACATTATTTCTGGAAAGAAAGCCTTGACTAGCGTAAACAAAATTCCATTCACCTCTGTTGTATTGCATCGGTGGCAGGACTTTCCAAACCTGAAATTAAAAACACCCTCAGATAAAACCAGATCTATCTGCATGGTTATACACCATACAGAGCAAACAGAGGAGATGTATGCGTTTTTGTGATTTTAACTGACCCATTAAACGCATGTTTGGAACGAAGCCAGTACTTGTGAACCCAGTGTTCTCAGAAACACAATAAAGTGACTCTTATCGAGACTTTATGGACGGAGGACGTTGTCTTTGTCACACACACGCACACACACGCTTTGACTTCTGTGCCTGTGAGGTTAATAATCATTGCATGCATCACATGCCTTTTTATGCCCTTGTTGATCCTGTTGTTCTACGTAGGTGGAATGGGTTTGTGTGTGAGCGTGGTTTAACACACATTCTTCAGATACAAATGCAACAAAGTCAACACAATTGTAAATTATCAGAGTTGACTGGGTCGCGATAATGCTTCGGATGAGGTTAAAGAGTCACTTCACTCAAATAACTCAAGACATTTTCACCTTTATCTCTAGTGGCATCTAAACAGAAAGGAATGGAAATTACATCTAAAGAAATTAGGAGCCACACGTCTAACTAGATACAGAGTCCTGGTTATTAAAGAAGAAATAGACCCTGATGAAAACAGTTTTCTGTGGATTCTCCAGATTAAATGTGACTCTTTTCTCTACTATATGTTGCTGCTGATTTTCAATGCTATGGTCACTACAGATGGAATGTCATTCACCTTCACTATTAATTTTCTTTGTTCGGCTGTTTTCATTGGTTTACAAGATGCACAATCAATCCAGATTAATGTTCACACGAGTACCAAAAAGATGTGATGGAGAAGAGCAGTTTTTAATTTTCTGTCCTCTCTGTCCGTCACTTTCTCTCTGCTGCTTCTCTCCTGTCTGACATTTGAATAGCAAAGCAGCCTTCAAATGACGATGAATGGCTGAACTCCCACACACCATAAACAAGGCCTCATATGTTTGTCTCAGAGAAGGTCCTGTACACAATCCTCAGCTTGTTTCACACTGTTACAGTACATTCATTGATATTGTGCGATCAAAACACAGTGGGTTGTAGTAAGCGGCATAGAACAGTCTTTATTAGGGCTTACGCTGTTTCTTCATAAATGATTTAATAGAATGTGCATAGTTTAGCTTGTGTAGTGAACGTCAGTGTATGTTTTTCTTTTTGACTTTTTTGGTAGTACACCCAATACTACTATAGTAATTATTATCATAACTGACTTGTGACACATACAACAGTGAAACTGTCAGTGTTGTTCTATACTGTTATTAATGAATACAAATCCCATAAAATGACCAAAACCAACAATGCATAAGTCTGTCTCTCAGTACTTTCCCACTTCCCCAGCTGTCTGCAGCATTCAGCCACAAGGCCAGTGCCTTATACTGAGGAACTAAACCTTTAATCACAAAGAGAGCTTAAGTCACGATATCATGTCTAGCAAAGCCCCTGTTCCACCAGCTTCTGTAACTCAGCGCAAGCTCTTTTTCATCATTTCTTTCAACAGTATTTTTCTGGAAAAATGAATCTTGTCCCCGAGATGTACTGTCCATCTAAGACTAATCAGCCTCCCCAACAGCAGCTGAAATTAGAAATTGAAACCTGTGAACGGCAATTACTTTGTGAGCACAAAGGAAACTAAAGCTCCCAGGAAAATGTGCCAGCACAGCAGCTTGGAACTTGGATTTTCGTGCAAATCCATAAACGTTTTTTGTTCTCACTTCTCTGCTTTTATGATGATAATGTCATGCTTGAACTAACTACAACCCTTCGACTGGTCGGACTGGTCAAGCAGTGACATTCACCCGGTGGAGGTCTAGAGGGCTTACAGGAAGTTGGGTTTGTTGAAGACGGCCAACAACAGAAATATGAGCAACAAGATTAAACTTAAAGAAACTTCCATCCAAACATATGCAGCAAGCCAGTGAGACACACAGCATTCTGTAAATGGTTCTTTGTTTCTAGTTATCAGCGTGGTTAAAAATGTCAAAGGGATTTTGAGTCATGTTTTCTCACTTTTAAAACAGATCACAGAAGTTCTGGTTTCACTTCAGGTTTCTATAAGCCTTCATTTTTTTTTTTAAACTACATGATGTCCTGAAGGTGCTGGGCACTCACACTCAAACAGGAGTAAGTAGTGTATTTGTTGGGGACTATTTTCAGCTGCGGATTGATACACATTTGGTGTTCTAGTGAGTGTTCACAGCAGCAGGACCGTGTGTGTGGGATCAATTTTTAAAAAAATACTACAATGCCCAAGTTTATGGTAAAAAGGAACAGTGAGGGTCATGTATGTGTTCATTTCTGAACAACAGTGGATGAACAGGCTATACCTGGCTCTGGCCACACAAACAACACTTGTGAAATGGATAAATTCAATTGATTCAATATATCAATTGAATTTATGGTCTTGGTCTTTTCATGGGATTTCATGGGACATATTGACATTATAGACACTCACTGACAAGAATTAATTCTTCACTTTTCCAGTGGTCATTTGTTCCGGCACCCAGAACGTTCTGAGCACGACGGGAAACTCAGAGATCCAGTACAACCTGATGAAGGTCATGTACACCGGCTGTGAGATTGTGATGGGCAACCTTGAGATTACCATGATGGAGCACACCAGAGACTTCTCCTTCCTCCAGGTGAGGTTTAAAACACAGATGGGGAAAGCAGTACTCTCACATCCTTTCCCAGTATGTGTCACTGAGAAGAGACAGCGTGGTAACCTGTCCAGACAAGGACGTGAACATACCTGATGCCCGTAACAAAACAAGCTATTTATCACAGTCTATATTGGATGATGTGTGTGTCTCATGTTCACAATGAGCTCATTTTTGTCCCCTTCCAAGTCCTCCTCCAATTCAATCACTGCACTCCAGTCATAGTGACTCATAACACAAGCAAGCACACCTCTACTGCCAAGTTGTGACTCTGACAACAATGACTATGGCTATCAAAAGCAGAAAGCACATTTGTTTTCTTCAGCTGGCATATACACAGTACAAATACTCGGTTACTGTACTTAAGTAGATTTTTCAGGTATGTGTACTTTACTTGAGTGTGTTTTTTTCAATTTCAAATACACTTTTACTGCCTACATTTTAACACAAATATCTGTACTTTTTACTTCTAACATTTTCAAAACAGGCTTGTTACTTTAGTTTCATTGCATTTTTGGAGAACTATCGATGATTTATGTTGACGTTTGACGTCCTGGGATTGATGGTGCGTTCATATGTTGTTGGAATAATCAGAAAAAACATATTGCCGATTGGGAAAATTGACACAAACAGCCCTTCAAGTCAGAGCAAAGACTGACAAAGTCGGAGAAAATGTTGGCACCGGATGGTAAGAAAGTAAACATTGGGTTGATGGTGACATGCGTATTTGTGAAATGATTTCCTGTCACTCAAATACTGAAAACATTTGTCATTCTGTTGGTTAAACGCTCTGAGCAATAAAATGCAAAATAATGTCCAAGTTTGTCCCACATTCCGACTTGATGCAACATGAAAGCACCAAAGTTGGAATGACTCCCGAACTATGCATGCAGCGTAGGACTCAGCAATCAGCTATCTTTCTGCTGAGTTTATGGAACTCGAACAAACCCTACTGACTTTACCTTTAAGTTTAAGAGCCTTTGCATTAGATTAATAGGACATGAGGTTCAGTTAGCTTTGCACAGAAATGACCAATAGAAATGTCCTTCAGAGGGAAACTTTTTCCAGTTTAACTTTATCTTACTTTCTTTTCTTTAACTTCTCTTTCTTTCTCAACCCTGCAGTCCATCAGAGAGGTGACGGGCTACCTCCTGTTAGCCGTCAACGAGTTCAGTCGCCTTCCTCTTGACCACCTGCGCGTCATCAGAGGCACCACACTGTACGAGGGCCGCTACGCTTTGGCTGTGATGGTCAACTACCAGAAGGACGGGCAGCATGGCCTCCAAGAACTGGGCCTGACACACCTTACAGGTACACAGGAAGTCGCTCAGTTAGTGTGTTTAAGTGTGGGAGGCTGGAGTGTAGCAGATAAAGTCAGGCTGGATGTGACACTTGGTTACTGCTGGAGCTCCCACGCCCACACGGTGCAGCCACACCTTCAGAGTACCGGTCGTCAGAGAGCAGCAGTATGTGTAGCCGTCGTGATGTGAAGTCCCTGGAATGTCTCATGTGCTCAAACACTCAACTGCCAGTGTAACATGAGCCGCAGCTCATTACACTGAGGTTGTATGTGCTGTAGTAAACAGCCAATGGCGGAGGTCAATGGGATGAGTCACAGGGCTTGCTCGGGCTCGCTTTGCTAGTTGTCTTTCCATGTTTAAATGATTGTGTGCCGCCCACAGAGATACTGGAGGGAGGAGTCAAGATCATCCAGAATAAGTACCTGAGCTACGCCCCACAGGTGAACTGGCTGGACATCGTGAAGGATGCATCAGCCGATATTATGATCGAGGGCAATGGGCCTGAAAGTGAGTGCATAAGATGATTATCACACACATATGAACATCGATTATCTTCTGTTTTAAAGAGGAGACACTCAAGCACCTGTTAAGTTTGAGATTTGGGGGTCGTCCATTTCATGTCTTCTTTCAGACGAGTGGAAATAAAAGATCCATGTTACACATTCAGATGTTTATTTTAGTCCAGATGTGTGCTCTGAAAATGTATGAACATTAGTGCATATTTAATAATTAATGCCTCATTTGCATATTTTCACTGTAAAATGTGATATCAACAAGTTTTTTGTATTTGTATCCTGTTCACCTTTAATGTCTCCACTGATGATAAAATATTATTTTAGAGGCCTGCAACGAAGCCTGCAGCGACGTCCCATGTTGGGGTCCAGGAAATGACTCGTGCCAGATATGTAAGTGACATCAACATCCCTTTTATTTTCCCATGCATTTTATCATTCTAGTCTCTGACTAAGTGATTACCAGGTGGGTTTGGTGGCCCTGGGGCAAATACGAGCAAAAGGTGCAGCAAGATTTGTTCGTTTCCGTATTCATTGTACATTTTTTCACCCCATTGAGAATGCTTTGAGCACGACAAGCCAGCAGCTGTCATCTAGTTCCATTAAATTTGAGAGCTGATATCTCAAAAACTCTGCAGCTAACACCAAAACAATCTAGGTGGAGAAATAGCTCTAAAAAACATGTTTTTGATTTTGGAGTGAATTGTCCCTTTAAACCATCGAACATCAAAACAGAAGAAATAAGAATCAAACACTCAAATCACAATATTAAGACCCTTTTAAATATGACGCTGTCACAGTCAGAACACATGCTTTTTGGCAAGTGTGTTTTTCAGGCACAAGGAAGTCAGAAATATCCACCATCAAGAACAAGCAATGAAAGATTTATGATGATGATAAGTTGTATCATACACTTAACTCATTGCTACAAGTATACAGGTTTTTTTATATTCATTTTTTAGGGTTAGAATTTATCTACAAATCCATGCTGCAACATAGCACAAAATAGTGTTTTTTCTTCCTGATGCCTGTGTATTAATTTTAGTTGATGTATATTGCATTATTTACATTAATGTTATTTGATTTGTTAGGTCCTTGAACATAAAAATGCATGTTTCTAACAGATAACCATGGTGTCATTTTTAGCTGAAAAGGGTATGGAGGGAAGAAAAACACAACTATGTAGTGGTACCTGTAACAAAAAGTTTGGAACCAATTGAAATTAACAAACACAATCTCCATCTCTCTTTCAGTGACAAAGACTGTGTGCGCCCCTCAGTGTAACAGCCGGTGCTTTGGTCGAAGCCCGAGCGAGTGTTGCCACAATGAGTGTGCTGGAGGCTGCACTGGACCTCTGGATACAAACTGCTTTGTGAGTCTGCAGCTTCAAAGGGCCTTTTATCGCAAGAGACATTTCCCATGTCCCATAAGGAAAAAAAAAAGTCTAAATAATAAAGTTAACTTTGGCTGAATTCCATTCAGATGCTTCAGTTTTTAGCTGGTGTCGTGCCACACTGTCAAAATTTGAATACAAGAGAGCCATTGTTAATTGTATTAGTAACGCCTGCACCTGTTCTGCTATGACAAGTCATAATGGCTGTCATAATAAATGTCTGTCAGAGACACAACTATACTAACTGACAAAACACATCTGTCAGCTTTGTTACTGACTGTGCTGTATATGATGTTTTACAGGCGTGCAGAAACTTCAACAACTCTGGCTCTTGCGTGCCTCTGTGTCCTCAGACCCTCATCTACAACAAGCACACATTCAAGCTGGAGAGCAACCCCAATAACAAGTACCAGTATGGCTCCATCTGTGTGGCCCAGTGCCCCAGTGAGTCCACACACACACACGCTGTTTTGTACCCACATGTTCACACAGACTCACAGTTTTTGTACAGCTGGAGTTTTTCTGCTTGTAGACAACACACAAACCTTCTCCTGATGTTCCAGTGCCTAAACTGTTGTAAAATGATACTTGTATCTTAACCTGCTGATGCATAATTTTAGTTTAGCATTGTTAAAAATCACTTTTTTATCTATTTCCTCAGCAAACTTTGTGGTTGATGGAAGCTCATGTGTGAGCAACTGCCCATCTAATAAAATGGAGGTGGAGAAAAGCGGACTGAAAAAATGTGAACCCTGCGGAGGCCTCTGTCCAAAAGGTAAAGTTAAACACATACTTTTCTTCATTCAAGACAAGCTAAGCTAACCCTCTGGTTTAATAATCCTTTACTTAAAATAATGTAGTAAGGTAAAAAAAAAAAAAAGTCTGCATCCAAAATAGTACTAAATTGAAATACAGATATGCTATCAAAAAGTCCTTAAAAATCAGAGTTCATTTACTCTAGTACAATACTAAATATGTTTTTGAGACCCTGAGTATTTCCTTTTCCCGCTACATCTTAGTTCCACTCCACTACATTCATTTCATAACTGTAGTTACTTTGTAGTAGTTACTAGTTACTTTGTAGATTGCATGCTGCATCAAAGCCAACATGTTTACATTTATTTATTCGGTAATTGGATTAAAACAAAACAAAAAAAACAAAACAAAACAGTGATTCCAATAATCAACCAGGACAATAACTCGAGTATATAGCATATACATACATACATATGTGTAATTTATTTTTTCCTCTTTTCTTGCACTCAAGTCACTCATATGGGTGACTTTTACTTATAACAATGTAATTATTTAACACCATATTTTTTGCTTTTGCTCAAGTATGAGTTGGTAATGGTTATATAGGTGTTTTAGTTGGAGCGGATATTAGTTGGGTAATATAGTCTTTGAAAAAGGTCAGAATTTATTGGTTGATCATTTGTTTTATATTGAAACTATTTATCTGAAAAGTAACCATAGCTTTTTTAATACATGTAATGGAGTAAAAAGTATATATATTTCCCTTTAAAATGTATGGAAGTAATAGAATAAAATAGGATAACATGGTTTAAGTGACTTCATTCGTCCTGAAGCTTTTTTTCTTTCTTTCTTTCTTTTTTTTTTCTTCCTCCCAGCTTGCCACGGCACAGGAGGTCCAACCAGACAGACTGTTGATGCTCTGAACATTGACAGTTTCATAAACTGCACTACGATCCAGGGCAGTCTGCACTTCCTGGTGACTGGGATCAAAGGGTGAACAAGACTCTCTTTCAATGATTTAATAGTTTAATAATAGGGCTCCAGACTAACTTTTTACACTGTTTGCACTGGTGCTAGTACACTCAATAATGCATTTTAATTTATTTTCTTAACATATTATGCAAATGATTGTCAATAGGAATAAAGGTGCAAATAGGCTACATGTTTTTTTCATTTAAATCACAGCACAACAAGAGATAGCAATAACCTAACTTACTATAAGAACAAATTGCTCTACATATCAGGCACTTGACAGATATTTGGGTGTATGTGCGACCACAATAGTTGCACCCTGGTGAGCTGTGATGACTTAATGAGTGCTTCCATCTTTTTAGCTACAGATGTTAATTTTTTCATCTTTCTTCTCTCCTCAAAGTGATGAATACAACGGCGTACCAGCCCTCGATCCAGAGAAACTCAAAATCTTCAACACTGTGAGGGAGATTACAGGTGTGTGTGTGTGTGTGTGTGTGCGTGCGTGTGCATTTGTGTGTTTGTTTTTAATGTCACAGCACAGGTGTTTGCAATCTGGTTAAACCCTCTGAAACACAATGTGTCCCATCAGACATCCTCAGTATCCAGTCGTGGCCTAGAAACTTGTCCGACCTGTCAGTCTTCTCCAACCTCCAAACCATTCAGGGCAGAACTCTTTACAAGTGAGTTGTTGTTGTTGTTGTTTCCCCTCCATTGTTCTGAGATTGTTTTCATTTTCTCGAGTTGACAAAGGTCATGCCACTATCATGTTGTTGTATCTTTCACTGCTCTGCAGACATGATCTGATTGTCTTTTTGTATCTTGTATCCCCTATCTTCCCTTGTTATATCTATGTTTTACCCTGTTTAGAGGAGTGAGCTCTAGAAGGTACAGTAAATGTTTCACATGGCCGCCTGTATCTGCCCTACAAAGTTTAAATCCATGTTCTCTTAGTTTAGATGATTAGTCTCATATTCAGTACTGGGATTGTGTGATGGAACTGGTGGTGGGCACAAATCTTTGATGAGATCATTGGTTTTCTTGCATGCTCTTTCTGATTTTAAGTACGTTGATTTGGTGTTTGGCTGCAATGTGTTGGGAACTAAGAATGTGGTTGTATTTTATGGAAGAAGAGAAAGGCCATACAGATTTCAAACCCTGAAATGACCCTTACATGAATTCAAACCTCAAACAGATGGTTTACAAAGTTCTCATAAAATTGTGATTATCAAGCCTTCTTTTTTTCTTTCTGTGCTGCCATCACATCACAATACTGGCAACTGTTATTCCCTGCACATTTATTGGCTGCCCGTTATTTCAGGGGCTACTCTCTTCTGGTGATGAAGATCCCCTCGTTGACCTCTCTGGGGTTTCGCTCGTTGCGGAAAATAAACGATGGCGGCGTCTACATCACAGGAAACAAGAAGCTCTGCTACCATGACACTGTCAACTGGACTCGTATCTTGAGCAGCAGCTCCCGTCCGCAGCGACGCCAGAAACACATCGACGTCAAAGACAACAGACCAAGAAACCAGTGTGGTGAGTGACGGGGGATCATTTCAAACCAGCTCCTTGTCAGTGTGAAGAGATGATGTCATAATTTTTGTTTCGTTGATGTCTGTAGTTAACGAGGGTCACGTGTGCGACCCCCTGTGCTCCTCTGATGGCTGCTGGGGTCCGGGGCCAAACCAGTGTGTGTCCTGTAAGAAATACAGCAGGGGAGGAACGTGCGTGCCAGACTGCATGTTCTTAACCGGGTCAGTCTTTAAAAAACGACTAATCATACAAATACAATTAATCGGTGTTTGCCTTAATGTGTGTAATGTTTGCTGAGTGTTTCAATCTTATCTGCAGTCTTTTCAAAGATGTTGAAAGTGAATAACTTTTCGCCTTCAATGCAGGGAGAGGCGTGAGTTTGCTACTCAGGCAGGGGAGTGTATGCCGTGCCACTCCGAGTGTAAGGTCCAGGAGGGGAAGGAGACCTGCACAGGCCCGGTATGACTCTCTCTTTTCTCTTTGGGTGTGCTGCTGCCCCCTAATGGCATTCCAGTAGATGTAGTTATACTCTATATTGAACTTATTCCTTCTCTTTGTAAAGTTCTGTCTCCTTTGCGTTTGTCTGTCCCTCCTCCTTTAAAGGGAGCAGAGGAGTGTGTAGCATGCGCCAGCCTGCAGGATGGTCCACACTGCGTCTCCTCGTGTCCCGAGGGTCTGATGGGAGGGGAGGAAGTCATCTTTAAATACCCCAACAAGCAGGGCAGCTGTGAACCGTGCCACATCAACTGTACCCAAGGGTAAGGAATGATTAGAGCTCCCTCTGTGTATTCACATATATGTTTGTGTTAATATCAAATGAACCTCATGTCTGCGTTTTTTTAGGTGCTATGGTCCAGGAATTCGTGACTGTGTTGGGTCATCTCGCTACATTTCTGGGTAAGGGGCTCCTCTCAATCTGGCATCTTTTAAATAGTTTAGATTTTTTGCTTTAGTATCAAGTACTGACAATTTGACATCTTTTCTCCCCGCTCATCTGCCGTTAGCCAAGCGACCACAGCCATCGTCCTGGGAGTGATCACCCTTCTCTTTGCTTCATTCTCTATTTTTGTGCTCACCATTCTCTACCGCCGAGGTCTCGCAATTCGGCGCAAGCGAGCTATGAGGAGATACATGGAGAGCGGAGAGGTCAGTGAAAAGACCTGATGTTTTTATTGATGCTGTTATGCTTCAGTTAAATTTGTGTTGACATATGATCAATGTGCCCACAGAGCTTTGAGCCTATGGATCCTGGAGAAAAAGGCACTAAAGTCCATGTTCGGATCTTGAAGCCAACAGAGCTGCGTAAGATCAAGTTGCTGGGAAACGGAGTGTTTGGAACGGTCCATAAGGTAGGAGTGACTGTCTATACAATCCTCCTCTTGAACATTTGATATTCATGTATTTAGAAATGTATGAATCTGTCTCTATTTCTTAACTCTCAGGGCATTTGGATTCCTGAGGGCGATACAGTGAAGCTTCCTGTGGCCATAAAGGTGATTCAGGATCGCAGTGGAAGGCAGACCTTCAATGAGCTGACAGATGTAAGAAAATGTGACTTGTGTGTAACAAATACTCACTCATGGTACGCTCGGAAAGTGTCTGTGAAAGGTTTGTAGTTTGCTTCTTTGCAGAGTCATCTTGAATTCACAGACGTGGATTTCTCTGGCAACCCAAAATAACATGTCAAAGCTTACCTAAACAGACTTCTAAAATCACTCCTGTTAATCTGCATGTCAAGTATGTTTCAAGTACTCATTTTCCTCACAACATATCTCAATTCCTGAATTTCCTGTCACACCGAGGCATCCTCGTTGAAGCAAACCTGACACGGTATGCGATTGGATGAATCATTGGTCCATTACCATCTATCAGGGGCTAACTTTAACTGATACAATTAATGAACCGTATAAAGCAACAGCAGAGCCGGTTGAGAGAAGGATGAAAAACATCTTTTCCATTGTGAAAATGAAGAAATATTCTTCTTTTCTGATGTAACTGATGTTAAAGCATCTACTGTACTTCCATATCTACATCTATATACGCCAACCTCTTCAGGAACTACCATTTCAGTTGCTTCTCTCACTGGTCGTCATACATAAACCCCACCTGCCAGTATTCCTTCATAGGAAGCTGTCAGGCCGAAACCACTGTGGTTTGATAGACCTTTGTTGGGCCTTCTTTTTAATCCTCAGTGATCAAATCTAAATGTTCTCTGCAGCACATGATGACGATGGGAAGCTTGGACCATATAAACGTTGTCAGGATCTTGGGTATCTGTCCTGGAGACAGCCTGCAGCTCGTCACCCAGCTCAGCAGTCAGGGCTGCCTGCTGGAGCACGTCAGGAACTGCAAGAACAAGCTCAGTCCGCAGAGATTGCTAAACTGGTGTGTCCAAATCGCAAAGGTAAAATACCAACCATTTTTGTTTGTTTGCGTATTTGTAGGTTATATGTTTATACATTCACAGAAGATTTGGTCTATTCCACTGATAGCATAAGCACTTAAAAGCATTGTTGTCTTTTCTCATCAGGGTATGTATTACCTGGAAGAGCACAGGGTGGTCCACAGGAACCTGGCCGCCAGAAATGTTCTCCTGAAGAATAACTACACTGCTCAGATCTCAGATTACGGCATTGCAGACCTGCTTTACCCTGATGACAAGAAGTACTTTTACAATGAGGCCAAGGTCCGTAATCTGGCAGAAAAGATACCATAGACACATGGACACTGATGATCAAAGTTCATCAAGAATGCCTTTGACATGAATTTATTGTGCACACTGTGAGAAGTTGTTCCTGTTTTCTCACATTTTTGATCAGCAGAGACATTTTCTGTTTATGTGTTTAGGCACCAATCAAGTGGATGGCCCTAGAGAGCATCTTGTTTCGCAGATACACACATCAGAGCGATGTCTGGAGTTATGGTGAGACTTAAGTCTTAAAGTTGGGTTAACATCGAGTGTCTATGAAAACTGTGGTGAATATTCTGTTTCATGCCATACTAAACCTGTCACTTTAATTTAGGTGTGACAGTATGGGAGATGATGTCTTACGGGGCAGAGCCGTACACTTCGATGCGTCCACAGGAGGTTCCTGATCTGCTGGAAAAGGGCGAGCGTCTGTCCCAGCCTCAAATTTGCACTATTGATGTCTATATGGTCATGGTCAAGTGTGAGTGCCTGTTTTCGATCCTTTTTTCGCATCTGGTCTGAACAGATGCAGCATGGCAGCAGTATTACAAATATATGCTTACCCTCTAGCACCACCTTGAGGGTGGTATAAGAAATGTCATGATAACTATTAGATGCATTGCCATTAAATATGAGTTAGCATTCTAACACCCTAAACAAAGATGTTAAAAATGGTGAAGACCTATAGCTATTTAAAGTTGGGGTTGGTAAAGTCGGAGAAGGCAGTAAGAGTAATCATATTTTGACTGTTGAAAGAATGCGCACAGGTAGGCAGATACGTAGGTAGACAGGCAGGAGGGCAGTCCAGTAATTACGTTCAGGCAGAACAGACACCAGATTGTTTCTGTTTATGTCATAGCATGTGATTTATTGATTGCTGTAAGGATTTGAAGATATTTTCTGAAATCATAATGAAAAATAAAATTACCTACCTTAGCTTCAGGACATTAGCACGGTGATGTTGTCGCTGTGCTTAAGTACGACCTCACCGAGCTGCTAGCATGTTTGTATACTCGCGGTTTTGTTTATATTAACTACATGTTAGTTTCAGATTCTCCTTAATGAGCATTAGTTTCAAAAACTCAATTGAACTGACTGTGGCTGTTGGTTTAAATTTTTAGGCTGGATGATTGACGAGAATGTCCGTCCAACATTCAAAGAGCTGGCTAATGAATTTACCAGAATGGCCAGAGACCCTCCTCGCTACCTGGTGATCAAAGTAAGAAAGGCTTTTTATCAGTGGCCACCTACTTTGTACAGCACTTACTTTCCACTGAAGACAGAGACTTTTGTATTGTGGAGTTAAAGTATACATGAAATATGCTAATCTATGTCTCACTTTTGTTTACCAGGAGGACTGCAGCCAACAGGACACAGGTCCAGATGAACTTGCCCAAAAGAGTGCAGATGACCTTGATGACCTAGACATGGACATGGACATGGTGGTCCAGGAGGAGGACGTGGTAGATGGCATCAGTCCAGCCCCCCAATACCTGTCTCAGTCCAGGAGCCTAAGTCGCCTCTCAAAGATAGACACTCACAGAGTAAGAGACTCTGCTTTCTGTCAATTCTATACCTGGAAAGATTTTTTTCTGTCACCTTTTGGATCTAAATCTCACTTCTTTCTGTAATTGTAAAGGTGGTTCTTTCTCCAAACGTGGCTGGATACCTGCCTATGACCCCAGGTGTCGACAACCAAGGACAGGTAGCTGAAACACCAGCATCACTCTACTGCACATTCCCACTCTTGTCACGTCACTAATACAGGTCTGGTTGTGTTGTCTTGTGCAGGCCATGTGGCAGTCCCGCTCTCGACTAAACTCAGCCCGCACCGTGTCTGAGAGCTCGGAGGGCTGCGGCACGGCCGTGGAGCTGGAGATGAGTGAGGACTTTTCTCTGGCTGGGAGCCTGAAAAGACGACGACATCGCGAGGACAGCGCTTACATGTCGCAGAGGGACAGTTTGTCTGGTGGGCCAGCAGATACTCCATCACCAGAGATAGAGGAAGAAGACCAGAATGGATACGTGCTTCCTGGAGACAGCCCAGAGAGAGGTGACAGCACCGCTCATATTTGTTGTCTATTGAAATTATCATTTCAATGTACATGGCCAACAATTTGAAGATTACATCTTAATCAGGCAATGCAAACCTCACCTTATCAGTTTTTCTTTTTTTTCAGAGACCCTTCTGTCCACATCACGAGCCACTCACAGCAGAATGCGCAAGTCTCATTCTTCAGCCGTGTTGGTCGACCCAGATGATGAAGAATATGAGTATATGAACAAGCAGACTTGTGTAACACCTGTCTCGCCCAGACACAACAGCCACTGGCGGAAGCCGAACAAGAAGCGCACCTCCTCTGTATCGTCGCAAGCGACGGCATGCTCAGGTGACACCACACCTGCTGCGGAGCTCAGGGGAGGTCACACAAGGAGTAATCACAACTCGGATTCAGAGCAGCAGGGATCTAACGATGTCCAGTATGAATACATGGACATCAGGGGTAATGAAAAAGATGACAGTCCTCCAGCACATGACCCTCCTCCTCCGCCTCCTCTGACATCAGCAAGGATGGCAGAGGATGAGGAGGAAGAGGAGGATGAGTATGTGGAGGACAGTAACTATCATTACACAAACAGACAGCCGAAGCTGCGACAAGCTCTTCAAGACAGGAAGGAGCTGAAGATACAGGGAGGGGATGAGGACGAGGCGTATGAGTATGAGGACATGGACTGCTTTGCTACCCTGGCTGGAGATGCAGTGGTGTACCAGAACATGCAGAGGGGAGGGGAAGGAGCAGCGGGTGGCACAGAGGCACATCGATCTGGGTTTGAACCATACATAAAAGTGCGAGCTGGAGTCGGGGTAGGTGAACCTGCAGCTGGTGACAAATCTTTTGACAATCCAGCCTACTGGCACAGCAGGATGTTCCTGAAGCCCAAAGCAGTGCCTACATGAAGAACATTTTAAAATCTCATGAACTCCCCTCTGAGACCCATTCATGAAGGACCCAGAACAGGAAATGCAACCGTAAACCAGGTTAATAATGTAGCCTATGACACAATTTCAAAAACCCAACATGTGTGACTTTCTCACAGCTTTTGTTGTCTGTTACAGGCTGACACTATGTTTTGTAGAGTTATTCGGGGCATTATCCAGAATTAATAGCACTGAGTGTTGAAGCTAACACTAACAGAATTGAACAGATTCCAAGCTATATATTTTTTCTGTTTACATTTTGAAATGAACAAAACTTGCTTTTGAGAACAAATATTTGGAGTTTGAGAACTCTTATATGATATACATTTTCTACTCAATAAAAATATTTTGAATAATGATTTTGAAGCAACAACTTTTTATGTGTGTTAGTATGTGTGTGTTTTGTCTGAAATGCTTAAGTTATGTTCTTTAGTTAGGTCTAAAAATGATTTGTCATCATCATCATTGTTATTATTATTATTATCCATATCAGGAGCAATTTGGGGGGTTCACTATTTTGCTCAAGGACACTTCGATATGCAGCTCAGCCCAGCCCGGAGCCGGGATTTGAACCAGCAACCTTCCAATCACTTGCCAACCTGCTCTACTGCTGAGCTACAGCCACCCCTCTAAAAATGAACGTGAAAGTTAATTCTGGGTGTTTACTACAGCAACTTGACAGAAACAAATCTGAACATTTGCAAGGCTGTGTCTTTAGGATGTCACATTAAATCTGGACAGTGTTGGAGTGAACATTAATTCATAGGAAAGCTGCTCAGTGGCGCTTTGAAACCAAAACAACTCAACTTCCTGGTTATGAAAATACCCAGATCTTCAATGTTGTACAGCCAATAGATCATGTGAACTACAGCAGGGGTTCCCAAACTTTTCCATGTCAAGGCCCCCCCAAACAGAATTAGCTTCTGGCCGGGGACCCCCAAACCCACAGACAATGCTACAAAATATGTAAAGAAACATCAACTTTTAGAATGTATTTTCTTACTTTTACTCACTATTCAATAATTATTACATTTGTTTAGCATAAGAAAATTATTAACGAACATCTAAACACTCAATTGAGAGGGTCTCTAGACAGAGCACGCATTTCGGGCAATCGTGGCCATTTTTCTGTATGGCTGTAAAGCCATTTTAGTTGGCCATGAGTTCTTAGGTTGTTTGCAGCAGAGTCCTCCACAGCAGGGCTGTTGGTCTGCTCCTTCGGTCTATTTGTTGTCAAAAACCTGTCCAATTTGCACTAGCTAGCTACATGCTAGCTTGAGGAGCAGAGCAGCTTGATAACAACCGCCAGGTCTACACAGATTATAATGTCATGCCGAACTTGCAGGTGAACTTGAGAATCCAAATATTACGGTAGTTTACGTGTTTTACGGTTCTGGACAAATGGTTATTTTCTTTTGCATTTTTTTTTCTTATTTTCCCTCCAATTTCCTGAAGCCCCCATATATGTCTATAGCCTTAGCGCTGTGGCCCCCACTTTGAAAACCACTGCACTAGAGACTTCCGCCGATCAAGCTGGCTAACTTCCGGTTTAGCGCCCGGCAAACTTGAATGAGGATAAATTAATGTTATCATGCAGCTCAGATCAGATCTGTCTTGTCTGGACAGTCAAAAAATGGATCCACCATTGTACAGACGCTTCTTTTGCAATGTATGCTTTTGGGAAGAAGTATTTTTGGGCCGCAGAGCATCACATGAAATGTAATGACACAGTTTACCCTCTATAAAAGCTGGCTTCAGGGCCTGGTGCTATTCTTTGCTTGGTCTGAAGTAGGTTGAACAAGCACGATCAAATGTTGAGGGTGTAAATGATCATCTTTTCAATTCAACTTGGGATCTTGGGGCTTACACTACGTTGGACGAGCTGTCTTCCTTTAATGACCACCATAATGGAAATAATATGTGAAAATGTCTATATAAGCTGTTGATTTTAGATGAACTTGTGAAACAATTGTTAGCCCATTCTTTAACACAAGATGAAAAACATTTACTGGGCATGTTTGTTGCACTAGCTGCATTTTGGCGGGGTTGGGGTCTATGTGACGTCAATAGCGTCACGGTGGAGTGGGAGGGGCTTGGGGGAGCAGCAGGAGGCCGGCGTTAGCCGAAACGGTCAGAGCGGAGCTGAACCGCGGGGAACTGTCGCTGCTGCAGGGCCGACTAGCGACTGAAACTCCACTGCCAAGATGTCGGACGATGAGCAGGAGCAGACCATAGCCGAGGATCTGGTTGTCACCAAGTACAAGATGGGTGGTGACATCGCTAACCGTGAGTACAAACGAGTTTAAACGAGTGGCCGTTGGTGAGTGGATGAGATGACCTGCTGTTTTCGGCCTGTCGTGCAGTCAGTTTTCCCCACAGCAGCAGCAGCAGCAGCAGCAGCCATGTGGTTTACATGCGAGACACTACGCTTCCCCTCAGTGGCTAGCAAGCTAGCAGGTGCAGCTGGGCCAGTTTAAGCTAATGCTAGCTCCCCTGTCACTGATGCTCATAACGTTGACGTTAGCCTTTACTGAGAGAGAGCGAGAGAGCTGTCCAACATGAGACGTTAACTGACCAGCTAACACAGCTCAGCCTGTTGCCCTGGACAGTCATCTAGCTAAACATGCTAAGCCAAACGTTTCTGAGGTGAAAGATAAGCAGGCAGCCACAGATAGGAAGCCACTTTAACGGCAGTTACATATTCACGATTCTCTGACACAGATAGCCAAGTTTGTGTTAGTTTATCCTCACACTTTTAATGTTGTTATATTTTTAATTGACATGTAACATGATATGTCTGCTTCAGGAATAATATGATGACCACAGCTTGCATGTCTCTCATTCCTGGGTTATTTGTCATACGAAAAGATTGAACTGTATATGAAGGATGATCTGTTGGAAAATAGGAGTGGGGAATATCGATAATATCCTCTATCACAGGCTCTTTTCTTGCCACAACATCTGCATGATCAAATAAAGTAGTTAGAAATATAGAAAATTATAGAAAAATAAAATATGTTGAAGAAGAAATTGAGGAAATATAGAGGTTAAAGAATGAATGAAATAAACAGATTGATGTGTAGTTTGTGGCAAATCCAGCAAATTAAATACTTGTAAAATAAATGTATCATAATATTAATATCAAAATCAACTAATATTATAAATCTCTTGATTTGCAACATGGTCCCCTGATATGATAAAGATTGCATTTCCACTGTATAAACTCTCATATGTCATCATATCACCCAACCCTATTTAAAATCTAACTGTGCTTTTTAAATGGTATTAAAACTAGGGCTTGGTCCCTATAATAGATGTCACTTCTCATGTTTGGGCATCCGGGGGTTCATTTTACGCAATTTTAACAGTCACATAGGTCTAATGCATTGTCTTACATCATAGTGTCACAGGGCTCCAAGGGCCAAATTAAAAAAAGTATATAAAAGTATTTCTGTTATTAAAAATTCTTGGTGCGTCTGCTGTGATTTAAATGGGGGGGAAAAAAACATTTTTTGCACCTTTTTATACCTGTTCACAATTCACTTCATTTATTACGAATGTATTATTTTTTGTGCTTCTGGCCTAAATACTACATAAATGCATCTACCTGCTCTAACTTGTGCCTCTTCTGCTTCTGTTAATCATTGGCTGTTTGTCTCCTCCAGAGGCTCTGCGTCTGGTCGTGGAAACTGCCAAGCCCAGCGTGTCGGTGCTGCGCCTCTGCGAGACGGGAGATGCCTACATCATGGCTGAGACTGGAAAGGTCTTCAAGAAAGAAAAGGAGATGAAGAAAGGTGAGGCAAAGATGATGCTAGTTAGGCCCTTGGTGTTCGGGTGAACTGGGGGATTCATCAAGAAGAGCGCAGATGCAGTCATGTTGGTGGTGTGTTCGAGTCCAAACAACCATGATTAGCTATAATTGCAGCAGGGACGTTTAAACAAGTATTACGGTGGCAGAGTGTGACAGTGTAGTGTTCTTGCTAAAATTGTCAATGATTTCCAAATGAAGACTTGGTGGTTCTCTTTTCCCTCTTCTAGGCATTGCCTTTCCCACCAGCGTCTCAGTCAATAACTGTGTTTGCCACTTCTCTCCCCTGAAGAGTGACCCTGACTACACACTTAAAGATGGGGATCTGGTCAAAATGTAGGCACGACGCTCTGCAGTAATGTCACCCTCTGTTCTACCCTCATGTGTCTTGAGTCTCCCAGTGTGTTGTCCTCCCTACGTTCCATGTGATATCTTGGCTTGTATGTGAGTGTTTTCTCTTTGCTTTTGATTGTCTGCTTCATCAGCGAGGTCTTGTCTTCCTGTCTGTCCTGTGTGGCAAACGACAAGTAAGGTTGGACATTTTTTTTAACAGGGGTTTTTGCTATTTTCAAAGTGATACGTTGGATTTAGGCTTTAGTTGTGTTCTGTACACTAAATCCAATTCATCACATTTTTGTAATGTACTTTGAAAGAGGAAGTCAGCTCAGCTTAGTTGTTGTGTTGCCATGTGTGTCTTCGTCCTCTGTGATGTTTTGTGCTTTCTGTGGAACTGCAATGTTTGTTTTAGCTCATGGTAATGTGGTTCACATGCACAAGGTTTGTATGTTTCCCAGTTTTCACACGCTCCCAGCCAAACCTTCTGGCTGTGCATGTCTGTTCAATTCATTAACAGTCTGAAGTGCTGCTCCCTAGAATTCACAATAAGTCCTTCGCTGAATTCCAGCTGATATACAGCCAAAAGAAATTCACCTTGGAGTATGTCTTCCAACTAATCGCCATAACAGATTAAATTGTTTTTATTTTTGTCTGACCTTATTGATTATTGTTTAGTCTTTGTTCGTGTCATCTTCCAAAGTGGAGGATAGTTGACATTTTGTCCTTCCTAACTTGATTTGATTGATAGCGTTAACATTAGTGATCTTGACAGGAAGCAGTTAAACTTGAAATAAATTTGACAAGTGATTAGTTTAATTTGTTTCATTGTTATTTCATAGTCTCATCTCTTCTTCTCCTCTTGTTTTGTGTAGCGATCTAGGGGTTCATGTTGACGGCTTCATTGCCAATGTTGCTCACAGCTTTGTGGTTGGAGCCAGTAAGGTGAGAGCATTTCTTCAAACACTGCTTTATTCCAAGTTTTGTGTCCTCTCACACAGGCACACCTGTAAGTCCTCGTCTCACTGTGTCTTGTTTCTGCAGGAGAACCCCATCACAGGCCGGAAAGCTGATGTAATCAAAGCAGCTCATCTGTGTGCAGAAGCAGCTCTTCGTCTTGTTAAACCTGGTAATCAGGTATGTGTAACACCTTTCCCAGTCTTCTTCATGTCAATCGTATTAATCTCTTTGAGAATTCACTGGACATTCTCCAATAATCTGTGCTTCTCATCCCTCTGCTCTGCAACCAGCATGTAGAAAAAAGTAAATAAGATATTATTGGCCATTCATGCCAAAATCCACAACTGTATTTAGATTGCATTTCAGCTGTTCATGTTTTTTCTTCATTTTCTTTATGAGTCAGTTTGCTTGTAAAAGTAAGGCGTTTTTCTTTGTTTCTCAGAACACTCAAGTGACAGAAGCCTGGAACAAGATTGCTCAGTCGTTCAAATGCTCACCAATCGAAGGTGAGTGTCTCATTGAATGGTTGTGCCTCTCAGTGTGCCGTGTTATCAGTGTTCACATTTGGATCTCCTTAAATGTCCTTTTTCAATCTCTTCAGATTTCTTGATTTAATAGGAAGACAGTGCTTAAGGATTAATATGTGCAAGTGAATGTTTTCATGTAAGTGGTCCCCTTTACTGTTATTAATATGCTTGTCTCTGTGTTTCAAAGGTATGCTGTCTCATCAGCTAAAGCAGCATGTCATAGATGGAGAGAAGACCATCATTCAGAACCCGACAGACCAGCAAAGGTACATTTAGGGAGGAAAAACTGAAGCCTTCTGTGGGTGTTTCACAAGACTTTTTGTGTCCAAATTTACACAGTAGATGGTAGAGAATGCTAGCATGTATTACCAGGTAGTGGGAATTCAGTGGAATTTCAAAATATTGCACAATGATGTTTGCCTTGATGCGCTACATTGTATTTTTTCTATAGAAATATTGATAGTGTCATTTCCCTGTAATTTTCTTTCAATTTAAACATCCAATCCAAAAGATTAGGCTTAAGATTATGACTGCTGGCTTGACCACCAAAATCACAAGAATGCATATTTCCCAGCCCAGACAGCATGTTTTAGTTTGATGTGGTTAGTTTACAGATCTCTGCCTGGAACTGTTGCTACAGCCTCAATTCGGTTTGTGGTGCTGAAACCAAACAACCACAATAATATTTGGAAACTGTCACTAAACTGTCTTAAGTGGAATACTTTAGATTTTAAAACTATTCACAATGAGATCTGTGGATTACTACGATGAACTGATATGCTGTAACTATCTGAAGTGGCTTTATTTACTTTTTATAATGAACTGAGTTCAAAATGTGTCGCTCATCTTTTTCACGAGCTGCTGACCTTCATTTACAGGAAGGACCATGAAAAGGCAGAGTTTGAAGTACATGAAGTCTATGCTGTGGACGTCCTGGTTAGCACTGGAGAAGGGAAGGTCAGTGTCCTGTCTCGTCTCGTCTCATCTTTTCTTCATTACTCATAGCTGCTGACTGCGTGCTCAAGCTTTAGATAATAAGCACTTGGATTGATTGTTTTATTTGGTTTTACCCTCTGACATTTCCAATTAGGCCAGAGATGGAGGTCTGAGGACCACCATTTACAAGAGGGATCCCAGTAAGCAGTACGGCTTGAAGATGAAAACTTCCCGTACGTTCTTCAGCGAGGTGGAACGACGCTTTGATGCCATGCCCTTTACTCTTAGGTATGAACACCACACATTACTAGGGGTATCATTACACGATTTTAATCTGTTCAGCAATGACGGCCATTGACTGAATATGGCTGGATTTGTAAACATCAATAGATTATTATTTCTTTACCCTGACAACATTTTCATTTCAATTTTACATTTCTTATTTGAAAAGAGAGGTATATTTTATGAGAACAGTTTGACTTTATCCTGGTGGCTTCTTCAGGTAAGTTTTAGGCTAGTTCACATAATATTTACCAAAAACAAATTCAGCAAAAGACACCACCCTTCAGGGATTCAACAAAACACACCACCTTAAGGGATAAAACAACAAAACATAGAAATTCTGTTCGGTCTCCCAAATCTATCGCAAGTAAACTCTCTTCCCAAACAAATAAAAAAATAAATAAACCAAACATCTCCTGACACTGTCTGATACTAGTCATTTGATTGTCTTCATGCACACAGTTAACAGTCAGGAAGTGCAGCTGCAGGTTACCATATGATAACTATGCCGCCTTTGAATTGTTGCTTTTTATTTTATTTCCTCAGATGTGGACAAGTAGTAGGTTCTTAAATTGAATGACAGCAGGTTTAGTATAAATATAGTTTGGCCGAAGCATTTATTTCATACAACCCTCCATTTCTGTCACCAGGGCGTTCGAGGATGAGGCCAAAGCCCGCCTCGGTGTGGTGGAGTGTGCCAAGCATGAATTGCTACAGCCCTTCAGTGTGCTACATGAGAAAGAGGGTGAGTGTTTAGCTCTCCCCATTGTAATGCTATGGTCTTTTTAACCGCCTTTACTTATTTATTTACCACCACCGTCCTTTGTCTTTTTTTTTTCTCAGGAGAGATTGTTGCTCAGTTTAAGTTCACAGTGCTGCTGATGGCCAACGGGCCTCACAGAATCACCAACGGACCTTTTGATCCAGAACTCTACAAGTCAGAGCATGAAGTTCAGGATCCAGAGCTAAAGGTGAAGATCCCCTTTACTTATATAGAACCCATTCATTGTAGAGAAACTGGCTGTATTAGTTACCTTAATCACTTTACACTGAAACTCTTCTTCTCTTCCCCAGACTTTACTACAGAGCTCCGCAAGCCGTAAAACACAGAAGAAAAAGAAAAAGAAGGTAAATTAATGTGTGTGTTTACCATTGCAGCTAGATTTTGACCTGTCACATTCTTACCACTCACCTCAATGTCTTTTGAGTCACAGAGAATGCATATGTGGTAATCCTTATGTACTTCCCCTTTTCTCATCCTACAGGCCTCAAAGACGGCAGAAAATGCCACTGGTCAGCCAACTGAGGAAACAGAAGCCGCAGAATGAATAAATAAATACATAAATAATACTGCCTTTTCACACATGCAAGACCCCAAAGAGAAGCAAGAGAAAACACGACAAATTCCCCCAAACTCTGTGCCCATTAAACACTTAATATTTTAAGATTAAACTAATGAAGTGATAAGAACTTTGGAATTAAATGAATAGTTAATGATCCAACAAGGATGCTTTAACCCTTTACTGCATTAATTTAATGTTCCATGGAATGAGTGTTGCTTTTTCTTCCCTTACTCGAGGAGGAAACAAAGAACATTTGAAAGACTGGTGCCTGTTTTTTTTTTTTTGTTTTCTTTGAGAATTCAGACCTTATAATCAACAACTTAATGTTCTTAAATTACAACAGAAAGCTTACTGTGATGTAATGCAAGTGGATCAGTCTATATTTTGACAGATGAAAGATCATTGGATGATACCTAGAGAAACCTGGATCACATTTGTGATCTCAGTATACCTTTCTCTAAGGCGTCATGTATTTGAGGCTGTCATGAAAAGGATGGTTCGACTGGCTTGTCACATGTTTCCTTTAGGCAACAAAGCTACCTAAACTTGTTTATATGTCTGCAAATTTACTGTTAAAAGAAATACCCAGATATTTTATTGTAAAGTTTACGGGCACTTCTGTGTGTGTGTGAGCGAGTGAGAGAATCATCAGGGACGAGCAGTTAAATCCTCCGGTGCATTATCAAACAACTGAGACCTTTAAAAACATTTCATCAAAAACATGAATTTCTCACTGCAGCATGTGGTAAAGGGTTAAATTACAAATTTGTGGCGCTCATTAAAATGGCCGACTAAGAAATGTAACACAATTGATGGTTAACGTCAGGAATTGTAATGCAATAGATGGCATTTGCACCAGAGTTAACGTAGTGAAGGTTTACGCTTCAATCATGAAGATCTGACCACATTTTTGGCTACAATGAGACAACCGCACTAGATTTTTTTTTTAAAAGCAATAAATGAGCAGAAGACACTTTTTTGTGTACACTCAAAAAAACTTGCGATCAGCTTGACTTTAGGGAACAAAACTGCCACATTTACTGCCATTCCCTTTGAATTTTATGAAAAGAAAGTAATCTTCATGTTACAATTTTGAAAACTTTTCTATTAGCGTCACCTGTAACTTGCTTTACTATGTCATTAGTCTTGTGAAGCATGAAAACTGAAGCTGGTAAAACTTTGAGAAGGTTTTATGGGCTTCTTCACTGAAGTTGGACCAGTAAGGAGTTTCATCTGGAGGTCTGGGACAGCGTTGAGAGAAGAGGAGTCCTGCTTTGTAGCTCCATCAGTGGGAAATGGAACTTTACATCCAATGAAATAAAACATTTTCATACGTTTCTGTCTGTTTTCTGTGATTGTTTTTTATCCAAATTCATTATTGGAGATGTCTGCAATGCAATATTGTGACTGCCTGCTTTAATCCAAACTGTTAAAAGATTATAGATTCAGATATTGTTGTGGAGTCAAAGGTGCTAAAGTAGAAGATAGGTGATGCAGCATCGCTAGGATTGTTGAGATTTACAGTGTGATGCCTTTACCGACCATCAGAGATTACTCTCTATTTGTTGGGGGATTAGCCCATTGTGGGAAACGGTGTGCAAATTAACTTTGGTGTCCACTGGCCAAATAGTTAGTCCCTGATAGTAGAAATTGGAAATCAATGACCGGAACTTCTTTATGGCAATGAGATATTTTTGATTAACAGTTATTTTATTTTGTGGGAATTTAATTTGCTCCTTTTAACACAAACTGTCATTAATGGCTTTACAAGATCATGATAGATATTGTTATAACGCTTCATTAAAGGATGGTTTTGTGGTTAGATCCATTTTAGGTTAGCTAAGTAATCTAATTCTATGATCAGTAAGAGGGTTAAGGCTACTCAGGCTCTCATGTCATCTCAAGGTCTATTAAGTAACTGCACTGAATCTTTTAACCATGTCACATGATCCTCATGCACATTTTGTGCACATCTTGGACTTCATCTGCAAAAAAAGACTGAGGGTATAGGTTGAAAGCTCCAGATAAGATAATGTATATCTAAATGGACCTTAAGGTGAGAGTGTTTTGTCACCTGCTTCGCCCAAGGTCAGGAATTAAACTTGTTTGTTTAAAAGGAGCATTCCACTGTATTTGTATGTCATGACCAAGAATAATGATAATAAAAAACCTAAATAAATCAGATGAAATATGTAAATGTCATTCGATAGCTGGTGCAGCTGCATCGTTTTAGCAGCAGCTCTTTCAGCATCAGATCAGTCTTCCCCAAAGCCATCAGACTGTTTAACTCAAGCACTACCTGAACAATCACTTTCCACTCACTTTGTTTTTTTTGTGAATATCTTATTTTTCTACTTATTTTTTATTTAACTTTATGCGTATTTGTCTGATTCTTTTTCCTGTATTTGTT
>OMLP01015505.1:28713-50713 GCA_900302685.1 Spondyliosoma cantharus | reverse complement strand
ACAAATTCTGTCAGTTTGTTCTTTTTATACCTTTTGAAGTAAACTCAGGATATTACACCATATTAATAAACTAGAATAACATTAAACGTTTAAAAAACTTAAAAGCAAAAAAGAAGCCCTTTTATATTGCACTCATGGCCATGAGTTATGAGCTGCTGTATCTCATGCATAAAAACACAAGCGCTCGGTTCATTATTCATATGGAAATGAATGTAGCACAGCTTACGTGGTTAAAAAGACATGGCTGGAGATAGATGCAGCATCTGTGACCTCATCTGTAGGTTTTCAAACACCCTTAAATACACCTCTTGGTGCCTTCGTATTACAACTGAACAAAGAGATTCAAAACTGCCACACAACACGACCAAGTTGAAATTAGCTGCTGGGCCCGCATTCTGATAGACAAATACTTCTTCTTTTGTCCTCATTCTTCACTTGTCTTTTTTTGTAAGCCACTGTGTAGTTTTCACTGTGGAGAATGCATGTTGAGACACAGCATTAGCATATTCAGCCATGGGGACTGATGCTCCGACAGAACACACTGACCACATCTGAGCGTTGCGGTGAACAAGTTACACATGTCCTCTGTCTGGGCTTTATCTGTCAAGTGGTGACTGACTCTGCTCTCCCCTCCTTGCCCTTCCTCCTCTCCACCTGCCCCATGTTCCTGAACTGACTGAAGGCTTTGAATGTTTTATATGCTGAGTTTAAGGTTGATGGGGATGAAAGAAAGGTGAAAGTTAGGCAATGGTTAGCACGCAAGTTGCTAAAAAGGGATTGAGATTGTCTTTCTGTAATTTTTTAATTACCTATCCTTAATCCTCCTCATTTTTCTTATTTTTTCTTTTCCTCAGTTCTCAATCTCTGGTCTGAAAGGGAAATAGTAATGCCTAAAGTTGTAAACTAGTAAACTAATGTATGTTAAGTGCACCTGCAGGTCTTTTTGTAAAAAATGTAGAGTTTATTGCAGGGTATTGTTTCTACAGAGCAAGCAGTATGTGTGCTGCCAGTGCTACTCACCGAATATTCTCTTTCCTAAATTATTAATCAATCATAAGTCAGAGAAGAGGCGTGAACAGGAAGTTCAGCATGGTCAAATATGGCCGCCGGCTCCTTTGTGCTCCTCCGAGGGGGACTCTGGGTAGAGGGGCTAGGAATGGCTCTTGCTCTGTGTGTATATGTGCGAGTGTGCGAGTGTACGTGTATCTGTGGGACAGGGTGACGCATCATGCGGCAGTAGTCTGAATATTTTAGCAGGAAACATTAGTGACGCTTTTCCCTCTCTCTTTCATCATTCTCTCCCCTCTTACTTTCCTTTCTCAACATTTTTCTCCGCCTTCTTCTCTTTTTTCCAGCTCAGTGTGACGAAAAGAGGAAAAAAAAAACTATTAGAACAGTGGTAACAGTCTTTGCTCTGAGTACAAACACATGGTTTTCTAGAAGCTCGTAGATGCAAATGAGATCAGGAGGAAGACAGTTGGGCAAGGCAGGACAGGGCACACACACATGGACACACACAGCTTCTTTTTTTTTGTGAGTGCGTATTTCTGGAGACTGATAGAGCGCAACCCCAAAGTGTTCCCCCCTCCAGCTCCAGTTCTTGCACTGTGGTTTCTTCAGGGGAAGATATTCTGCAGAGGACTGTTTGTGCAATTTACTGACATCACATGCATCTCGAGTGTAATCCTCTCAGTATGCACGTGTGCGTGTGTGTGTGTGTGTCTCTCTTTATACCAGTATAATCCCTGTAGTATACAGTATACACATTGCGAAGTGTTTGCGTTTTTACTGAGTATTCCGCATAATAGCCTGCAGCGTCCCTACATGCCAGAGCCGCTCGTAGAGCTGCTAAAAAGTTTTATTCTGTGTGTGTGAGAGAGAGAGAGAGAGAGAGACAGAGAGAGAGAGAGAGAGAGATGGACACACAAAGAAAGGTTTTAAACCACACACACACTCTACACTACTGCTGATCAAACTGCAAATGTGGCTCATCCATTCCCTTATACAGAAAGTCAAACACATAGCTTACATGTGCATGTACAGTTTAACACACCGGAAAAACTATAACTATACAGATATGTACATATCTGTTCCTTTCTTTTATTTCTTTCACTCCATGTTCTTACCATTTTAAGTTAAGTCTGCTATGATCAGTCTGCTTTCTCTCTTGCATGAGCAATAATAGCTGGGGTTACTAAATACTAGAGGTGTCACAGTTCTCCAAAGCAACAATTCAATTTGACTTTTGATTATAATCTCATGATCACATGAGATTGGATTTGTAATGATTAACAGATCATTGGGTTTATTCCCTGACAAGTATCTTTGAAAAAGATAGGGGTATTTTACAACAACAGCTTGAGGTTAGAGTTTGGCAAGTTCAAATGATACTAACTAAATATAAAGAATCTAGATTTCAACCAAGAATGCCATCCTCAGGGGATTCAAGAATGAAAAACAAAGGAAAGAAATTCAGTTTGTTCCAAAGTTCAATTTCTCAAATCTGTCTTGAGTGACCCCAAACAAATCAATGAAGGATCTTTGGTAATGTTATCACTTCTGTCCAGTTCAGTTCTTCCTCCGCGAGTAAACCCTCTTCCCAAACAAATCAATAAAGGAACCCTGAAAAAGAAAATAAACCCGACATCTCCGAATGAGATGAAAGAATTAAGGTACTGGAAGAACTTCCGGTTCTGCTTTTGGTTTTGATTATTAAAATTGAAAGTTCATTTCAAATGATTTTTGATTTGGAACCTTAATCGTGTCAGCTCCTACTAAACACACGAAAAAGATCAGTGGAGAAGAATGGTATTCTGTATTTTTCACTTTGTCACCAAATACCTTGAAAGGACAAAGATAAACAATGACACTGTTTCACTGGCAGACATGTTCCATCATTGTCTTGAACAGAGGCACTGTAGTTTATGTTGAGTCAGTTCCCGTACGTCGTAGTTTTACAATAAATGTTCACCAGAGCACCAAATCTGTGGTCAATAGTCCCATAGATTTTTGTGTGTGTACTCCTGTTTTGAGTAATGTCGGCTAGAAGATACAGTTAATGTAGTTCCCAACAAATGAAAGAACACAGAGTTTGAGTTTGAGTACCACGGACAGGGTAATGAAGTTGAAAAGTATTAAGAGATGGACTGACGCATTGTTAGGGTTTGTTGACAATAAAAAAAATACATTAAAATACCACACCTATGAAAATGCACCAATATCAACAAGTGTACGTTTGAAATGATTTCTGGGAGGTGCGGCGCAAAAAGATCACAGCAGAAGATTATGACTTCAACCTCACACATCATTATTCATGTATGCATTTGTTGCTAACACAGACATTCACATGAGCAATGGTCTGTGAAAAGCCCCAGAGTTGCCAGAGCAGAAAGAAGGAGAACAAAAGTGTTTTAGACTCGATTTCAAGTGTGTTCTTCTCCGTTGCCTTTTCATATGTCTTCAATACTGTTTTCATATGATATCTACACACATGCGTACAGCCAATATACCACAATGGCACTAAATTTACAAACTTGTTGCCTTGGAAACACTGAGTAGGCTTTCTGCCAGCTAGTTAACACAATGGAATTATAGACACGTGTGTGTGTCAGTGTATGCGTGTGTGTTGGACACGGCCGTGGAATTGTGAGTCTGTTCTCTCCACGTGCTGCTTTGCCTCTCTGTTGTCCCGCTGCCAAGATGCTGATAGCTTCAAGATGTAAAAGAGAGAGAGAGGAAGAGAGAGAGACCAAATGGAGAACACAGCAAGGGAAAGAAATGACACAAAGTGGACAAAATGTGAAATAAAATGAGGCAGAGACATCTTGCTACTGCTTGCTTCACTGAAACCAAGCCCCGAGTATTCACAGGAGACTCACAAATCACCAGAGCTGGTTTTAAAAGGAGAAGTCAACCTTCTCCAAGGAGACTCTTTAAAATGAGCTAGAATGAGCTCAGTGCCATTACATGACTTTATTACACGAGCAACTTGTTCTTGTGGCTTGTCTGTCTGCAAAAGGCTGTTCAGAAAATAAACCATCAGAAATGTTGAGATTTGAAGTTGTAATAAATCAATTTGAAGTCAAATACATTTTTTTTTCTAAATATGAGATAATATTATGTCGTAGATCTATGGTCAGTGCCCTTGACCAAAGCACTGGCTTGGATCTGGTGTTGGTTCCTGGATGCTGTACGATGGCTGCCCACTATTACTAAATATGAGTTTTTACTATATTGTATTTGATAAATATTCCTCTACTTCTTCATGAACGAGAGGCTAGCTAACCAAGCTAACTATAATGGTTAACTAGATCTCAGTCAAAGATGATGCCATTAATGTGGACATTCCACACTTTCTTCGGATTGAGCCACACATGCTTGCGTCCATGAAACTGCTTACAACAAGGTCTGTGGATTATCCTCAGACACCAGCTCGTGATTTTTGGAATGAGACAATGCTGTTGAGTTTTTCAACTTAATTTTCTTTGGCACTTTGAGCACCGCAAGCCAAGTTCTATCTGGTTCCATTATATTTGAGAGGAAGCAGACATTTCTACGGCCCCTATCGACAAAGTTTGGCAATTCACACAGAACAATCACTGTGGGTGGACAGCAATACAAGTGGAGGAAAAATACATATCTTTTTATTTTTGGAGGTCCCTTTAAACATGACATGCTCAAAAGTAGGGAGAGTCAAATATTTTCATACTACAACACTCTCTACTCTCTGGAAAATGCTTTTACTTGTCTATACATGCTTTCATGGAACTAAGGGCCTAACCTGAACCATGAAATACAGCCACACAAGGTTTGTCCATATACCTTTTGCCATATAGTAAACATACTATATAGCTATACACCATAGTTGGTCTTGCCACTCTTCCATGTATATGATGTGTATACTAAACAGAGCTGAAATGTATCTGTTTATACTGAAGTACTTCTCTCTGAGGCAGATATCCTGCTTCAGTGAGCCAAAACCCACTAAAAATATGATTTCTTTTTTTATTTAAAAAAAAAAAAAAGTGGCGAGATCATGTAGCTAATCCTGCTTAGCTTTGAACAACGGCCCAGAATGTGTCCCTACCCACAGGGGGAGAGGGGGGGAGTGTGTTTGTGAGTGTGCATGCATTTGTGTGTCCCACAGGTCTTGCTACCAATTGTTAGCCCAGGCCGCCAGTCTGCAACAGATCCCAGCTCCATTGCTCACTTGTGCTTATGTCTCAGTCAAAGTGTGTATTTGAATTCATTGCATGAACAGTACGTGTATGTGTTCATGTGTGCATATACGCCCATGCATGAATGCTTCTGGGAGTCTGTTTGGCAGATGACACAATATGACTCTTCAAAAGCACCAACCCTAAATCACTTACACATTTACAACAGAAGACTTAATGATCTTTAGTGTGTGTTTTTATGTGTGCGCTTGTGTGTGTCATCAATGACTCATCAATGCAGTAGCACACTGCTTAGTCTTACAGAA
Organism: Spondyliosoma cantharus; assembly: GCA_900302685.1. Lineage (NCBI taxonomy): Eukaryota > Metazoa > Chordata > Actinopteri > Spariformes > Sparidae > Spondyliosoma > Spondyliosoma cantharus. Next base: position 45,231 of record OMLP01015505.1, on the reverse strand, counting down.
AAGTAGCCCACAGAGACAAATGATTTACGTGTGTGTTTGTGTGTTTAAGCAATCATGTCAACAGTTCGTAAATACTGTATGTTCCTTTGTGTCCATGTGCAGTACATGCAAATACACAGTTTGAGGTTACACGCAAGATATACATTTTTGTGTGGGACCAATCCAGTGCTAAAATAATTAATTGGTTTGATTTGAGTTTAAGATTTAATCAGCAAGATGTCTTCTTTGGCTGCGGCACATTTGTTTTTGTTTTTTTCCATTTTCTTACATGTTATAGGTTAAATTATTAATCATTTAGGCGTAATAGTAATTGATGCTGAAAATATTCATTGGTTTAAGCCCTACTGCAGTGTCCAGTCTTTTATGAAAGGCATATTTTCCTGGGAAATAGACTGCAGCTGTAAAAGAAGGTAGAAGTTTTCATTCAAAGAAAAGCACAGATTTTAATGGCAGTATGTCAAGTTGGTGGCAGGCAGAATGTTGGATTGGGTGTCCAGACCAGCAGGGAAGCCCAGGATGTGAAGCTGAGTGAGCAGCACTTTCCTCTGGCTCTGTAAATGTGGTCAAGTGGCCCTTGAGCAAGGCACTTAACCTCCTGTACTTCAGTGAAGCTGCTCCGAGGCAAAATATAGAGGACTGCGGTTCCAGCGGGCAGCTCCTGAAGGTGTGAGTGTGGCATCATGACTGTATAGCAGACCTGGATGTTTTTCTTTTGCTCATAGTCTGCCCAGATATAAGATCTATGATTTCAGGGCCATTGTCAGTATTTCAGGACCAACCATTTCAAGCAAATCTGCCGTGAAAGAGTTAGCTTCAGGCTAAGAAATCTGTTTAGCTGCAGCAGACATCCCTTCTCTTCTTTTTCAATCTTCCTCATACTCCCTTTGTTGCCTCTCATCCTGTTTTCTCATGTTCTTTAAGAGCTGGAGTGGCATTGCACGAGAGGCTGCACGTGTGTTTGGGTACCTTGCTCTGTATGAGTGTGTACCCCTGGCTATGTGTGCGTTTTGTGTGTTTGTGTGTGTGGAGGTATGTTGGGGGATTACATGTAGCCCTATAAATCCATTTGTTGAATGCTTATTAACCCTGTTGCCCTTTACTGTGCTTTTAGTGTCTCAGCTTAATACCATGAAATCTCCTTTTAGCTCCATGCTTGCTTCTCTCTCTGACACACACACACACACACACACACACACGAGAGAGATGTCCACACGATAACAGAGCACTGCTGAAGGGTTTGTGTTAAAAACGAGGGAGGGGGAAAAGGAGTCTTTTTTCTACACAGGTGCTCTCTGTTATTGTATCTGAGGCTAAATACCACACACGCACTCACACACACATACCTCTCCTCTCGTACAGTTTCACAAGCACCTACTCTTCCATCCTCCACCTCTACCTGCTGCTTACCCTTATCCTCGCCTTTCCTCTGCGGCCCCGTCAGCCATCTTGGCTCCAGCTGGCCAGGAGGGACGGTGCCCCTTGGGTCAGTTTCCTGCCAGCTGCAGGGAGATTGATGAATCAGAGGTTCCATGGCGGCTCCAGCAGGGCTTCTGAGGGGGCCGGTGTGGGGGACAGGCTCCATCAAACACCAAGCAAGCAGAACTAATGGGCATGCTCTGGAGGCAAAGAGGGAAGGATGGAGAGAGGTGTGCGTTTATATAGGTGAATATGTTTGGGTACACAGACTGGGTGCACAGTATCAGATACCGATTTGAAAAAAAGGCAAATATGCAGATTGGTCAAGAAAAGACTGAATGAATCAACATCAGATGGATGAAAAAAAAACACCGCAAGGAAGAGGGATGAAAACAAGAATTGTGGGGAAGATGTTGGATTTAAGACAGATAGAGGGGCAGTGAAATATAGAAAGAAAGAGAGAGATAATGATTGAAAACTCTCCTTTTTCTGCTGATGTCTCTGAGAGTGTATAAGCTGATGTCTAGATAGAATTACACATGCTAATGCTCATTTTAAATGAATGTCTATGGCAGATGCTAATGTTTGACGTCATGCTACACTGATTGGCTACATAAAAGCAATCCCATATAATGATATTAGTGGCCATCACAGACCATCTCATCCTTCTGCCCGAGTCTCGCTTTCCTCACCCTCAGTTCATTTGAAGCCTTATTTTACTTTGTTTGTTCTTGTCTTTTTACTGTTCAGTCATTGGCGTGGCCTAGCACAGGGACACAGAGTGGACAAGGACGTGTGTGTGCGTGTGTATGTGTGTGTGTGTGTGCTGTTTGTGACTCCACTACATGTTTCCATGGTGGAGTGTGTCCATGGCGTCAGTTTGCGCGGCCTATCCTCTGTGTATCTGCATGTCATCTTGTCCAGACGGGTACACTTTGTCCTCTTTAGAGAAGCATAACTCTGTGTCTGGTCAACCCAGGTTACATCACCCTCTAGCAAACCATAAGGACACGTCGTCCTACAGATGTGCTTCCTATAGAGGGAAGAGGTTTTGTTGCCATAGTGATTAGTGTTAGTTGGGTATCAGGCGAACATTTGATTGGCTAGGTTTACATGCATATCAGCAAATTTAATCATAATTCGTTTTAGCAGTAATGCATGTAAGGTGGAACCCTCGGACAAACAAACTGTAATTGTGTTGATTTGATTAAGCTTGTTGTGGGAGTAATCTCCGCTGCATGAAGATATTGGATGTAGTCCAGTTTTAAAGGGTATTGAAGGGCATGTTTGACTTCTCAACACCTTTATTCTGCTTTTACTTTACTCCCTATTTTCAAAGCATTTTTGTGACAGATGGCAACTGCTTGATAACGCATGCCAAAGATTTTGTTGTTGGTAACACACTGCAGCAAAGAAAGTAGCATTATTAGCCACAGCTGCTGTTTTGAGGTAAAATATTGTAAGGAGACTAGCTTCACACACACTGCTTTAGAGCATTGACCAAAGGAATACAAATCTAATGCTTCTAAGCTTTCTAATGGAGGTAATGTCTGGTATTTTTGATTGCCGTAATCCGATTATTAGTGTCTGTACTGTGCACCTAGCTCTAGCTACATGAAGGCATGCCATAACATAAGTTTCAGTTGGTGCAACATACTTCTTATCACCAGGTGTTGCACTTTTTACATCATAGACTCACTACCCTATCGACACACTGGGCTGTGTCAGTGTGTCTGGGAGCAATCTTATTTTTAGATGATGATGGGGAACTGTTTTTAACTTTAAACTTTAACTGTTTAAATTTTTTTTTTAGTTTTTCTTTTGGCACTTTTGACCCAGTGAATTTCCCATCACCCAACAGATAGGGACAAGTTTTCCAACATATGCTTTAAGTTTGGAGCTTGTACAGTGCTAAAAACCTTGAAAACACTAATTGGTGTGTGCTGTTATCAAAGATGCTTGGATTTTAGATAAAGTGCTGATTTTAGATAAACCTGTGTATTTCTCGTTTTACTCTGTAAGCTTAATTGTGGGGACAAGAGCTAAGCAACCAAGCAAATAATATCAATGTGAAAGATGTTTGTTTGGAGAATAAAGCAGACACATGTTGTATTATAGAATTAGGAATCGTCGTCCTCTGGCAGGCAGCAGAGAAAAAGCAGAGAAAACTAAAGCAGAGGAAACAAAGCGTGATAATGGTGGAGGGATGGATTGCGAGAGCTGGTCAACATGCCAGACTCAGCGGGGGTTTACATCACAACACTGGGTGGAAAGTTAATGAGAGGCCAGCGCACACACACAATGATAGACACACGCCCACGAGGGGTCCAAAGTTGAGCCAATCTAAATGATTCAATCAAAAAACTAACGTTGGCGTGCAAGAACAGCTTTTAACAAGTCACGGGTGCTGACATGTAACGCACTCACACAAACACACAGATAACAGTAATGCACAAAAAGCATAGCCAAGGCACCACATGCAGAGAAAGTTTGCAAACGAAAGTTGTAATTGAGTCTGCTAAAACTAAGTAAGAAAAATGAAATGTGTGTGTGTGTGTATATGTGTGTGTGCATGCGTGTGCGTGTGCGTGTACAGAGAGGGATGGAAAACAGACAAAAACATACAGACCAAGAGGGAGAAGGAGTGGGAAAGGCAGAGTGTGTCCTTGTATCCAGACTATCTGCGTGATATACTGCTGTCTGGCCAAACAGTGTGTGCGTGTCTCTGCCTGTGTGTTTGTATGTGTCTGACAGTCCAATATCCATTATCATTCATGGCTCATCACACACTCCCACGGACACACACACACACACTTGCGTATATACACACAGCAGGGACACAATGTGTAGTACGTGACAGCAAGGGTAAAATGACAGTGAGGAGACAGTGAAGGAGCTCATGAGAAACTAGACTAATTTTATTACCCCTCTTTCCCTCCATCTCTCTCTCTCTCTCTCCCTCATCTCTTTGTGGCTCCATGTGGCTTTATCTGTCCCCCAGCAGTCGTTTCATACTTTATTTGACTGTAGGCAGCATCATGTGTCACATTAAAGTTAACTGTAGCAAACACGAAAGAAATCATCGCTACATGTCAGCTTGTAGGTGGTGTATCACAGCTCAGGAATTCAAGGATGAACTTCAGACGTGTGCACAGATGTTGTCTTATGCCGTATTTCTATGTAAAGAGTGCGCAAAGAGATTTAATGTAGATTCAATGGCCACACCATTCATTTTATGTAGTAGAGTATGTTTTTGTTGAATACTTACTCTGTTATTTCGTTTCTCTTTCTCTCTTGGCTCTGGTTCAGGTTCTTGTCTTTTCTCTCCTGCCCTGTGCTCTCCCTAATTTCTACACATAATTCATTTTTTGCTTCTTCTTTTTTTCTAAACCGACCATCCCTATCATCCCTTACTGCTTATAATATATCAAATTATAAATAAACTGTTTCAGCAACTAACTCCTAGGAAATTGTCTTATCACTCCAAATATATGTAATAGAATTAAGGCAACTGGCAATAACATGAACCATACAACGGTGGTGTTCACGAAAAGGATGTTGCATCAGGAGCACAGAATTGACTTGGTATTAAACTTTTATGTAGGCAGCTAGATAATCAAACATATTCAAACTAACACACCTCTTGTCCTGCCACATCATAAAAACCTCTTAGCAATGTGCAGTAATCGCTGCCTTAGTTTCTCCTTAATCGTCATATCCTGAATTTTAATTTGGTGGTTTGGTAGTTTTGTGTCACAATTTCAAACACACAAATAAAAGTTGTGTCATCCCATTTTAGAGCCATTTTTTTCTTTGTTGTCAGTTATTAGTCATTCCTCAAAGCACTGTTTCAAAACCAGAAGCAAAGATTTATGAAATAAACATTGGAGACTTCAAAGAAAAGTCTGTTCAGAGTTACCGTACTAAGGACTTTAAGGTTAAAGTGAAGATAAAGTGATGAATTTGGTAAAAAGGTGGAAGCACATACACACACACTCTCTCACACACACAGGTATGCAATACACACATTGGAATTGCATTTTTATATTAAGATACAATAAGATAAGATGAGTCTTTATTGATGTCAATAGGGGGAAATTCTGTTGTTGCATTCACGTAGACAGAAAATATGTTGTTGCACACTCAAACTCGTGTACTGATACATACACACACACACCCATGGTCACACTCCTGCTGTAGCATTACCTGAATCAGTAAAAGCACAGACCGGCTGAACGCTTTTTGGTTTTTTTCCACAAAGACCTCAGTCAGCACCAAACACTTCACAGTCAAAAAAAATCACATCAGAGCTGCATCAAACCGATCACCTCAGGACCAAAGTGTACCAAATCCTTTTGCTGGTTTTATTATTTCAGCAAAGTTTTATTTGGAGGTCAAGAGCAGGGCTGCGAGGCTCTAAATGTTTATGAAGAAAATCATCCAGAAACAACGAGTTCAATTTTAATTTCTGTCACTGTCAACTTGTTGTCTCTCTCTTGATGATTCCTGTTTCTGTCCTCCTTTTTTCACTCATTTTTTTTCTGTTTTCTCCTCTCCCCTTTTCTCCTGTTAGCTGTCTTCTCTATCCTTTTCACGCACCAGAAGTATTCCTTTAATTGTGGTGTTGTGGCATTGTAACATACGTACACTTGCCTTCACACACAAACCCACATACACACAGGTATCCCCTAATTATGCTGTGGTGAACGTGGGAGGTGATTTCTGTGTGGCCTGAGACAGTGAGTTATGTCTGAGATGTGCCTGTGTGTCTTTCATGTCGTTAATGATGTCCATGTCTGTACAGTGTGTAACAAGGCCACCAGCCACATCCATCATTGTGGTCTCCACTGAGCTGAAAGGGAGAGTGTAGGTGGTGTGTGTATGCTTTGCTTTGCTTTGTCTTTGATGTTAGAAATACATACAGCACGCACAAGCAGCTCAAAACAGAACATATTGTCCCTCTTGGTCACCGAGGTAAGTGAAAACTTACTTTTCTTTTCCTATAATATGATTGGTTACAGGAGGGAGGAAGGAAAAGGAAATACATTATATTGGCTATAGCGGGCAGTGGGAAGTCAGGATTGTACATTTAGATTCATGTAGAAAAGGCTTCACCCATGAAGATGCTCCCTAAATGAAACCAACCGGCATGCAACAAATTCTTCAGGAACCACAGTAAACCCCTCTGGTGTATTCAGAAAAAGAGCCCTGCGGACTCATACAGTATAACTGAGATTTGGATTATACATAATGCACAAGGCAAGAGACGCTATCGCAAGATCTGTTTGGTAAGAAATCATAACAGGATGATGCTGAGGTGCTGGAGGAATAAATCAGCATAACCAGTCACAGCAGCCGCGACATGAATGATCAGAGGAGAGTGAGAGAGTGAGCTTGTCACATTATATAAACTGAGTCAGCTGATACTGATCAGCTGATGGCTTGTTGCGACTTCAGCGCTCTGCCTGAACTAATGTGATGCTCCACAGGTTCACTGAGCTCTCCCTCCTCCCATCGCCTCTCCATATCTTATGATCCTATCACAAAACTCTTGCAAACTCTCTTCCCCGTCTGTCTGATACATCACCGCTGCAGCCTTGTCTCTTTGTGTATGTGTTTGTGGTACACTATAGCTTACGGGGAAAGCAAGCCCTTATCATGGTAGAAAGATTTAGGAAAGTTTAATAACTTTGTTGTACATTTTATTGAGGTGTGTACTGATCTCCCAAATATTCCCAACAATGTTCAAACCCAGAGAAATCTGTGATTTTACTCAAGATAACAGTATGTTTTATGTGGTCACTTGATACTGTAACTCCTGGGGAAATGTCAAATAATACGTCAGGCAGTGAGGCAGGAGGTCGGCATGACTAAACTTTCATACATTACCTTGTCGGTGAACATTATTGTCTGTCAGGTCAAGTCAGATAGATCATCCTTGGTAATAGGGGTGATTTACAACATCATCAAACTACTGTACATCTTCTGTTTTCTTTGCTTCGATTCAGAGACCCCTCGGGTGAATTACATAACTGTGTTTAATTGATTAGTTGACAAACAGAAAAGTAATTGATACAATTCTACTGCTTGATTAACCCATGTACAGAGGCCTAGTCCTCTCAGTCCAACCTGTGGCCCTTTGCTACATGGCTTCTCCCATCCTGCTTCCTGTCTCCTCTCTGAGGTTTCCTGTCAATGAAGCCATGAAAGGCAAAAATAAAAAAAAATGCTTTTGACAAGTTGTACGTTCTATACTCCTTGGATAAAACAAGCACATCATACAGTGGGTGTACAATTATATTGTCCAATTACAAGATATCAAGATTTTTCCATGGTGTACTTGAAAAGAAATGAACAGATTAGTCAGTAATGAAAATCCCTGCCAGTTGCACCCCATAGGTCATACATGACAATTAGAAAACATGATAGAGAGAAAAAGAAAAGACAGAGAAAATGGGAGTAATAGAGCCAGCTTCATAGGCTGTTCCAATCAGTTTGATTAGAAAGTCGTGGAGGTTAAGTTGCACATAGTCAGAGAGAAGATAGTACAAGAGAGAAAGAGAATGCCGAGGCTGAAAGGAGACAAGGTGAGGACAGATCCGCTGAGGTTTCACCAGTGGAAGAAGACAGAGAGAAATGAATTTTGTCCTCATCCGTCCTGATTAATAACCCTGTTAGCCTTTTTAATAGTCCTCCTCAGCTCTTTCTTCTTTCTCTCCTTTCCTGCTCTTTCTCATTTTGACCCGTCAGCTAAAATGTGCTTTAGTCAAATCAAATATGTTAAATAGCAACAAAAGATGAGTTGGTAACCTTTCTCTTCCTCCCCCCTCCTCCTCCTTATCTTAATTACTTTCTTTTTCTATTTTACTTTTCGCTTTTTTGACGTTAAGTTTGTCTTTTTATAGCGCATGGGTCGCTGTTTCAACAGTGCTACTATGGTAACAGCAGGGGAGTGGGTGTTAGAAGCTAATCCTGTTTGGGTGTCATGGTGGCATTGCTATGGCACCCAGTAGGAGAGCTGCACAGGCTTTAATCATCTTGTATCAATGAGGATTTGGTCGGTCAGAGGGTAAGATGGCGGGTTTTGACTGAAAACCGTAAGCTACCTAAGGCTGTCATAGCTCCATTTTCCATATAGTTCACCAGTTTCAACTGAGCAATAATTGCTGAAAAACATGAACTCTTAATTCTCACAGAGGAACCAGAGATCTCCAGTTGCCATAGTTCCCTACTTTTTCCTGCAATTCATGTTTATAAACTACTTCAGGAAAACTTTTGTACAGCACTGTCAGTTTCTACTGACTTCAAACAGTTAACAAAATTATCTTTGTGGGATATTAGATTATTTATTGTCTTTCAAATATTCCCTCTGTTAAACAGTACTTTGTACATAAGATCCATAGAAATAATAGTAAAACATATTTTAAATGAATTTCGAACAGTAATTCTCAGATATTTAAAGAAGCACATAAGGGGTCAATGAATTATATAACACCCAGCTTTAAGAAGGTTTTTTTAGCATCTTTTAGCTCATTGTTTCGTTTTGACTGCCTTCAAATTTACCGTCTTGTTGCAGTCTCACAGCTCCAACTTGTTTCCATGAGTAGCAGGCAGCTGATTTCAGAAAACAGATGAACCCACCAAACAAGAGCAAAAAAATGGTGATTTGCTAGTGAACATAATGGAGCATTTAGCAGCAAAGAGACATATTTGCTTGATGAGACCAAGCAGAGGTAAATGGAGGGTGAATCTTTCGCTTGACTCATCAGGTGTCCATAACCACAACTCCAAACAAATGATTTTGTCAGCTGGATGTGTAACTCTTTGCTCATTCTTTTGGCATAATACGTTTATAAAGTGACATTATGCATGTCAATCAGTGCTGATAGATTCTTAGTAATGAAGTTAAGGTGGACACCATGGGAGGCTGGTCTATAGAGGCAGAAGAGGTTCCTCCTCCACTGATTTTGAGATAAAATTGTAATTGGTTGAAATAAAACATGAGAAAATCTCAATTTGATTTATAAAGTTGTTTTTTTTAGGGATTAGTTTAAAATAACCAGACACGGTGGGTTGGTTTTTTCCTGTCTCCTCAATTTGTGACGCACCAGTCAACACTAGTAGCCACCCACAAAGGACCTTTTTTCTCCAATTTCTATAATAGATGCAATTACACACATGCAGCAGATGAAAGACAAAACATGGGTGATTCAAAGTTGACATACAAACAGATAGCACTTCCTGCTTTTATAGCTATATGCTAATACAAGCAACAAAGCACAGTTCAATTAATTATGTATGATGACATTTTATCTGAGAGATTTTAAGACTAAAATGTCCACTTTAACGTTGTTTTAGTTTACACTGGAGACATATTTGCAATAAAGCTTTGAGTACACATAATGACCATCTAATGTACACCGTGTGTTGTTTACTGTGGAGAATTGTTATTGATTCCAACTGCCATTAGAAATAATTGACATATCTGTTACAGTGCTCTCGAAGCTATGCATTTGCACCCCCCCCCGACACATCAACACGCACACACAGAGACACACACATATGTCAGCGTTCTCCCATTGTATCTCTGTTTCTCCATTTTCAGCGTTGTGCTCCAGTCTCGCTCCACTGGACATTAACCAGGGGAGGAATGATGGAGCCGTTCACAACACACACACAAAAATACACGCTCATTCACAGACTGGGCTTTTTACAGCTCTCTGCAGAGAGATAGATTGGTGTGTTTGGTCGTGATAGGAGGAATACAGCCAGTTCAACATGGAGAGAGAGCAGGAGAGAGAGACAGACAGACAGACAGACAGAGAGAGAGACTGAGGTATGTTTTATTTGTCTTTGGTTAGTGAAAAGGCAAAACAAAAAATAAACAACAGGACATGGAAGTTATTCTGTTTCAAAAGTAGTAAATCAATATTTCCTGGTGATTCCAGTGCAAATCAGTGCAGCTGTATTTCTGATGGTTACACATGCCAGAGTTGTTATCAGTTTCTGGGGAGCTGAAAACAAGTATTGGTCTTAAAGGCACAGCACTCTACTTGTTGCAAGTATTAAAGTATAAAGTATAAAGCATAAAGTATAATGATTGATATATTATTTGGGTACAAAAGCTATCAGGTTGTATTTCAGTCAGAGGAGTTGAATCCACTCCCTTTTTCTGAACATTTTGTCTGTCATTTAAAGTTTAGAAATATCCCTCGGCTTCAGATTTTCACATAGCTGTTGGTCCCTTCCTGCATCATATCTGAGGAGACCATATGTCAACACAGTGGGATTCGCACACACATGCACATCTGTGAGCACATACACACTCACACAGTGTTTGATCTCAGTAGGTAAAGAGCTAGGAGGCAAAATTCAGTCCCCCTCTCACACACAGCACTTAACCCACTGTGGCTGTGTGTGTGTGTGTGTGTGTGTGTATGTGCGTGTGTGTGTTCTCATGTCGCTGTCGTTGTGGCTTCTGGTAATAATTGTGTTTATTTAGTCGCTTTTGCAGAGAGAGAGAGATTTTGTGTCACAGGTATGACATTTAGTTTTACTGTTTGTGTTTGTTCACGAGTGGCTTTAACATTTTGTTTGTTTGTTTGTCCTTGAGTTGATATCACATGTTTGCGGGTGTGCTTGCCTGCATGTGTGCACGGTATGTACAATCAACAACAACCAAGCTGAACCTCAGCAAACAAAAGAGAACCCAAACACTGTACTGACTCCACTGATGTTGATTTTTTTCAGTCTGTCTGTTATTGTTTATGGTAATTTGTGATTGGGCCTCTTTAGACAGTGAAGTATACTGTTTTATGATTTATATTCTGTGACATTGAAGACAGAGAATCCTAGGAATGCTTTAATTGGAATTTCTGCATTTTGCTAGTCACTGCGTGAAAAGTATGGTTGTTCATTCGGGGCAAAATTACAATAATGAATGATTGGTAGACTAGTGCACTGACACCAGTACTGCTCTCTTTATTTTTTTCCTCCGTCATTTCTCCCTTTGGTTCATCCGACACTTTCTGTGTCTTCCTGTTATGCAGTCATAATTTATTGGGAACACAGAGAGCAGAGAAGGAGACAGAGAGTAAGGCATGGAGGGACAGAAGAATAAAAACGAATGGTCAAAAAAGGAAAAGAAAGAAAGCAAGCAGCGTTGCTGATATGGACAGAAAAAGGGGATGTAGAGAGAGTGAGAGGAAGGGAGGGGAGCGAATTAAAGAATTTGCTAACAAGCACAGCTGCACTTTTCTGGCTGGGTTTACAGAAAATGATGAAAAGAGAGAATGATGGGGTGATGCTGCTAACAGTTATAACAGCCTGTGGGAAATCCTCTTCATTTTCCCTGCATTAAATTACAGGTCCCTCTTTACGTTAGTGAATGGTTAGCTGATATTTTCACTAACATTCGCCAGCGTTTGCACTAGCAAATGTAGCAATGTGTTTTTTCCCCTTCAGGAATTGCCCTTTTGAAAATCTCATGTCGTTGTCGCTTCCAGAGTTAATAGTGATTTTCGGTCCCCGCCTCCCACTGTCTTAGCCTTTGTTCACCCCATGTCAACTAACACTCGGCCACAGCTTTTTTAGATGTCGACATTCTTCAATCACAAGAGAGAAGGCCGACAGAGTCCAGCAGCATGCAAACAAGCTGATGATTTATCTCATTAGTCCGTTCATATTGTCATTACTATAGATCAGTGGTTGTCTAAGTGGGGTCCAGGGACCGCTAGGTGTCCTTAGGGGCCCCTGACTTGAAAAAGTTTGAGACCTGTGTTCTTGATCCAACTTGAAAAGATTTCAGTTTGATCTGAAATGGGAACACATTGGTAAAGTGATGAATGAGTTATTTTTAATATACTATCTTAATTTACTACTGTGTGTGTTCTTCTCATTCTTTCCCACCTTTCAGTCTCTCTCTCTCTTCATTTTAAGTCACAACAGCACGATCAACCCAAGAGGCATATTAGATGACTCACACACACAAACCATGCACACACATACACACCATGGACCATGAGTCATGCAGTGAGTTACAGAGTATAGTAATCTATCTTGTCCTGTCAGTTTAGCAAGCAGCTACTCTGATCTTGATGCTCTACAGTGATCTGTGTGTTTGTGTGTCACTTCACTTTGTCTTCATTTGTTCCTCTGCTTGTGTGTCTGACTGCATGTGCAAATCTGTGTTTGTGCGAATGCATGGCTGTGTGTGTGTGCGTACGTGTGTGTGATTGGGGATGGCCGTGCAGCACCTGTCTCCGTGTTTGGTGAGGCAGGAGGCAGAAGAAGTCGTGATAAGTCAGCACACACACACACACACACACATATACACAGACACATAAAGAGGGAGACACACACATAAACATTTCACACTTGAGAAAGAGTGTGCTGTTAGCTGGGATGGAGAGATGAGTGAAAACAGAAGAAGAAAGTGATATTTGTCTACCCTTTCACCTCGACTTTTTCCTTCTCCTCCTGCTGTACAGTTTATACAGTATCTCTCTTTTTTCTTCATCTTCCTGCCATCTCCTGCTCTCTCTCTCAAGGGTACCAGTTGCCTTCCCCTCAGACACCAGCTAGGATACACACAGATGTATGCACACACTCACTAACACACACCCTGGCTGTCTATATGAGATGATTTATGCTCCTGTGTTTTATTATTTTTAGACCAATTACTCTGTTTCTTTCCCTCTTTTTCTCTTCTGTCTATATATTTCTTTCTCTCACCATTCCTCTCTAAATATTGTCTCTTGCTTTCAACACCTCAAGTTTAAATGTTTATTTCGACTTCAGTATGGGAGTCCTTTCCTCGTCCAAAGACATCAGGTCAGGTTGGCTGTAACCTGGCTCTGGGGGTATAAGACTGGGTGTGTTTGTGTGACGGATCTGTACAGGGTCTTTCTCCCATTGCATGCTGGCATAGACTTCAGAACTACAAGGAAGTTGATGAAGAAAGAACGAATAAATGCATAGTGCCAGTTAATGTGTCTTTGCGCTGAGACATTTTGGAGGGGGTGATGTTTGTTGACAGTGAGGCTGAACTGGAGGTGGACAGATTACAGCCCTCTGTGTGTGAAAGTGAGAAAAATTGATAAAGGAGGAAAGAAAAAACGTGACATTTTCTGCGTGAGCTGAAGAGAAATTGAGATGGCATGTTCCTGTGTGCGTAGAGCTTTAGCATTCTTAGCATGTGACAGTCTTTCAGTTAGAGTATTGTGTAGATCTGTATTGTGAGTGGGTGCTATAGGTTCTGTTACTCAACAATTAGACTCACCTAAACAAGCACTTAACATCAGTTGACATCACGTCACACCTTCCCTGAATCAAATAGACTACAGCCAACGTGCACACATTTCCTGCACCATCATGAGAGGATTTCTATTTGTGAAAAGAAATGTCATGGAAAGATCCAGAAAACATAATATTTCATGACACTGGACACAGTGGACTCACCATTAAAACTATAGTTAATGATCAACAGCCACAGCTTGTGTATCAGAGCTTTTGTCACATGTACACACTCCCCATTAACCTTTTTTTATGTCAACTTCCTTCCTTTTTTCTTTCCTCTCTTGCTTTCCTCCTTTTTCATATGGTAGTTACAGTGCCTGTTGCCTGGAAACAAGAGTTTTTTACTCTTTCCATAAACTTTGATATTCAGAATACTAGAGTAAAACAAAAGACAAGCAGAAGACAAAATAAATTAATTCAATAAGCCAGCGTCCACATTAATGCAGAACCAAATTTAAACAGGGTTTATCTTTACAATATCTCCAGGTTAAACTAGCATTCAGTCTGCAGAATGTGAATTGGGTGCAAAACTCGCCTCTCCTCGGTCTCTCTCCTGTTTGCTCCTCATCTCTCTTTGAACCATTTCCTGTCTCACCTGTGCCACCTGTCGCCCGTCTAATAATGGAATACATGATGTGAAGTTTTTGATTAAGCAATCTGCATGAATAAAATGTAATAATTCCTACTTGACTTTTACATTCCACATACAGGAAACAAAGTACCTGCCTCCCCTCCTCCTAAACTTTATCAACTTACGTCAGCTTCATCATGACTAGGGCTGCATGATATGCTCGAAGTAAAGAAATCATGTTTCTATTATTTTGACAGATAATATGATTGCAATCATGATTCATGATGAGTTGGAATGATCCTTTTGCATCACAATTTCAATTGTCACTGAAAACACCAAGAAATTCAGGATGGTGTGAATGCTGTTTTGTCACACATTTCACCTTCATCAGAAAATTGCAGCCTCCTGCAGTAGAGTTTAATATTTCTGGATAATAGAGTATACTAGTCATTGAGATCTGGCATTGCTGATATTTATGTTCTATCTCTCTGACTATGCAGTTTGCTAGAGAGTCTCCATTATATCATTAAGGTTTCATGCCAAGAAATAGCTTGTTTTACCAACCAGCTTGAGAACCAACAATGCCAACACTGATGCTTTTTTTTTTTTTATCAACCTATATTGTCTGATATTGGATGTTGCCCACTCATGTTATTTAGCCATATTATATTTGCTTTCAATCACAATGTAGTATGTCTGGGATGCATGTCAACATCAGGCGAAGGGACTGAATAACAGACTTTGGTGGAGTTGCTGACCATTGAGCTGTCCACTTGGTTGTAATAGGTAGGCATCAGAGCCTTGTGCCAGCTGTGCTTTCGCAGGACCCATAAGCAGTAATAGACTGCTAAACGGTGGCAATGGCTGAGGGTGTTCAATTTATAATCCTCGTTTGTCCCCGACTCTGGCAGCTTAAAGTGGAGATTTTTAAATAGCAGCGGCACTAATCATTTAGCAGAGGCGGTGCGCTGCTGTTGAATTCATACAGGACAAACACTGGTCAGAGGCTACTGATGACCATAATACAATGTCTCTGCTCTCTCTCTCTCTCTCACACACACACACACACACACACACACATGCACACACAGAAGTGTAATCCTTAATCAAACGTAATCCTGGTCCAGAGGCCCACAGATTGGATCTTAGTGCTGTTAATGAGACTTGTGTTGAACATGTGCTGCGGGCATGTTCATAGCATGTTTCCAACATGTTCAGATTTGTTGCTTTTCAGGATTTGATTCTTAGTGACAAAAGACAGGCCACGTCCAGAGCAGAAATCCTTGAGAATCTTTTTATTAAGTTTGTGATGTCATTGAATTCACCTGTTAGTCACAGTGTTGCCAAGGGTGATGGCTGCTAAGATTTTTTTGTATCTCAAGGTAGTGTTTATTTCTTTGTTAGGCACAATGTTATTGCTCCTCAAATTTAATAATATTGGCTGCTATGCTGCATGAATGCACACTGTGGCTGAAGGCTAGATATCTTACATGTATTTATGATTACATGTGTACTGTATAGACCTTTGTGATTCTGGTATTGTCCTCTTGTTATGTGTTATCATTTATTTATGCAGGGCATGTATTGTGTTTTTGGAAGAGTTGTAACTTCCTGGTCATAGAAATATTGATGGATTTTTTTTCTTTAAAACTGTAAAAACCCTCAGAGTCAGCTCTGTTTTTGTTTCTTCCTGTTTATTTATGCTTCATTCAGGCTTTGAGACCTGTTTCACCTGCGATGAGAGTGAATGGAAAGAGCAGAAAACCCTTTTCCATCCACACTCACAGAGCCCAAGGCAACTGACAAAGATGATTGACAATATATCAGGTTTCACAACCCAAGGTGCTATCAAAGCTTAACATCACTTTAAGAAGCTTTTGCGACAGAACCTCAATAGTACTGTAGGTGTTGAGAAAGGATCGTGTCTCATTCATCTTGCCCACCCACATTAGGAAATGTGAGTGTACTTCAACCTCTGGGTTCTCCTTTGCTCTCCTTCTCTTTCTTGAGTGACTATAAAAAAACACTTATAGCTTGATGTCCTTAGTCAAGGGCAGAAGATGGGAGAGTTTTTCAGGTAGAAATTCCCTCTCTTCATGGCTGTTACCTCAGGAGAGTTGAGAGGACTGTGTTAAGTACTGAGACAGTGACCTAAGAACTGCTGTTTTTCACTGTCGTGGATTTTACATCAAAGGATAATATGACATTATCAAATTACAGCTGTTCTGTGGAGT